>JASVER010000154.1:591244-698286 GCA_030449065.1 Oceanodroma leucorhoa | reverse complement strand
ATGTCCAATAAAGATGTCATTTACCTCCTTACCAAGGACAAGTTCAGACACTGGTGTTGAGGAATAACCTCACGCYCTGAGGATGCACGTGACCCTAGCAGGGTACCTGACTTATCTTGAGAGCAAACCCCAGATTTTRTCCTTTCCTTTCCATGTCAGCATGTCCCCAGAATTACTTATTTTCCATTAAAAGAAACTAAACAGCAAGAAAATGCAACTGAAAGGAGATGCTCTCCAGGTACCAGGGAAAGCCCCTCAGAAGGCAGAATGGCCCCAGTAGTCAGTTCATCCACCTGAAGCACAGACACCCCCTCCAGAGCCCTGGTGTGTAAGCCCTTAGGCCCTAAAGCCACCTAATACCTGATGACCTCTCCTAAATCTCAATGGCAAATCTCCACCCYCAGCCCAACTGGGGCAGTGATGGTACCCAACATTCATTTTTTAGTGCAGCACTGGGCCCCATGGAGCTAGACCCTCCCTGTACAGCTACAGACAGAAAAGGCCCACCAGAGTCTGGAGGAGGTGGGGATGCTGAATGAGAAGATAATTTATGCCAACATACTGGCCTAGGCTTTAAACCTCAGCCCAGGGTGCTCTGGAGCCCAGGCAGACAGTCCTTTTGCTACTTCAGTGCCCGCTGCGGAGCCCGTTTGCTGGCACCCGTCCGAGTGCAAGTCAGCCAGGCACAAACCCTCGTACTAATGTACAGAGCGTGGTGATGCACGCTTTACAGCAGAGCTTTCTTCAGGCAAGTCGTTAGATGTCCTGGAAGTAAAACCCAGCAAGAGCTTCGCTCTGGGTGGCACCCACAGGAGATAATTGCTGCTGGATAATTTCCTGGGGCTAAGGAGAAGTTCCTACATCAGCGCAGCAGAACTGCTCCCCAGGTACCCCCGGCTCCTTTACATCCACATCTTCCCCTTCCAAACTGCACCAGGGGAAATTCGGACACATCATGCCATCATTGCAAGAGTGTCCAGCAGCCTCAGAGCACAGYCAGGCGAGATGGGTTAAACTCCAGTGCCAGCAACAGGAGCCCATCGCCTGAAGGAGCAGTTCCCTGTACAACCCCGCTCGCCCTTGCCTAGTGGCTCCTGCCTTTTCCCGCTTCCCCAAGACGAGTCCCGGTTTGTCCTGAGGTTTGCTTGCTCACCTTGTTTATAGGAACAATAATTTTGGATGTGGTAATGGCAGAACTGTAGCAACATGCCTCCCTCCCGCCCCCCATCCTCCCTCGGCAATGCAGGGCACAAAGCTTCACGCTGCTGCAGCCTTGGTCCTAGGAAGGACCAAGCTCCTTGCAACTCACTCCCTCACATCCTCTCTTAATCCCAGGTCCCATAAGCAGACTGCAGACCCCATCCCAGCCAGCACTGAGGTGTGCCCGTGGAAAGCCTCCCYGCAGGCTGCCGTGCTCCCATCGCCCTCACTGTGGTAGCAGGGGTTAAACCAGCTCAAGGGCATTTCAGTGTTTCACGTGATTTATTCCATGTGTCTTCTATGGGCCTGTCCCACACAGGTCTAATAAATCATGAACAAGATCCTTTCAGAATAACATTCATGGCCATGTTTATAGTCAGCGGTTTTCAGGAAATTCCCTACCCACACCTATCAGTGTCAGATTTATCATTTAACTTTCAGGGGCTGTGATTTTATTGGGACACTTGATTCCTGTGCCAGAAATACATGAACTGTGGGTCCCTTGCCCCAGAGGTGTGTATCTGAGATTCATCCCCTGCAGTTATCGATCACGTGTATTACCACAGCACCTCACAGTCCTTGTCCTGGGACACCTCAGCACCAGCTGCATGCACATGCACACATCTGCCAGCAGTAACAGCATGAAGAAGGTGCCTGAAGGATGGTGACACCACCTGGGAGGAGGTTGGGAGCCTTCTTCCCAGGCCCAGGAGGCAACAGCTCATTGCTTGGTAYCAAGGGATGCTTGGTCGGGTGGAATAAGCCATGATGCATCTTGAATATGAAGGCAACAAGCTAAGTCTGATGTGACACAGGGTAGGGACAGACAGGCGAGTGCATCAACGCTGTCCTTTAGGGACCTGTTTCCAGATCGGACACAGCTTTGTTGTCATACTGATCRCTCTTCGGGCAGACTGAAGGGAGCCAGCAGCGAGGCCCAGTGATCCTGGCTGATATTCCCACTGGAAAACACAATTCAGACCCACAGCCAAGCACGGAGCCTGGGAGACACCTCAGAGCACAGCTCCACATAGGGCAATGTGCAGGTGGCCTGACTGTGGTCCTCAACACCTGGGTCCATGCACCGGTCCTGYCCTTTCTCCAAGTGCTCCCGGGGCAGGAGGCTGTTCAATTACTGGCCACGAGGCTGCTCTGATCTGGTAGGGACTTTTTTTCTTTTTCAAATCCCATCCAAACACATGCTCACCAGATTCATCCATCACATCAGCTTTTTGGAGAGCTCAAAGCAGCCTTACCCTCAGCTCCCAGCTCCTTTCTGCCAGGACCCAGTAGCGCAAAAATGATTTTGCTCCAAGTGAGTAATGCTCACCATGCTACAGAGTGCACCGAAACAGATAGGTCAAAGGGGAAGACTCACCAAGTGGCTTTCTTTTAAAACTGATGTCATTGCCACAACTGACATTTATTCTGCTAGTTCTTAAATTAGATGCCCTTAACTGCTCTGGGCCACCATACAGCAAATGCAGGCCATGGCAAATGAAATAACACAGCAGAAAGAACACAATGAAAGCTCACTCCCTCCACTTAAAATGCCACCCACTGCCTGTTGGGGATGACAGCTGAGCAGGCAGGATGGCCCCGTACCAGCTCCCCTGCTTGCAAAATCCCCAGCCTCCTGCTCCAGAGAGCGGCTGTGGGAATCAGCAGAGACATCAGCCCAGTATCAGCTCAAGGCATGACAAAGCGGACATCCTCTCTGTGGTGGCCATGTCCCAGCTTGCCTGAAGCATTAGCAGAGAACAAGCCACTGGGCTGGAGACAAGCTGCAGCCTATGCAGTGGAGCGGGGCAGGCACCAGCTGCTCCTTGCTCCAGGAGGACAGATGCTGGGGTGGCCTGCAAGCCTATACAAGAGCAACCAAACTCTACATCTCCACTTGACTTTCCTTCCTCTGCAACCCAAAACCCAAGCATTGCATTGCAAAGTGGCCCTGGTCCCAAGGGCAGGAGGAAGGTTTCCCTGCCAGCGAATTCCCAGCCGCGTTCCCCTTCTCCTCTCCTCCCGTTCCCTTTCCTGCTAGCAGCGGGCAGGGCTGGGTAAGCCACTCCTGGGTGATTCACTCCCCACCAGGCAGAAATGCTTTCTTGGATACACACAGCTGGGCACAGGGAAGAGGCGCAAGTCCTCTGATCCGAGCTGAATCACTGCGCCCMAAATGAGCTCCTGCATGCAGGGACACGGCTCCCACAGAGGTCGCGGCAAGGTGAGTATTGCAACAGCACAATGTGTGACTCACCAGCAGAGAAAAATGCAATTTGGGGTAGGAGTTGGGAACACGAGGAGGAGAGCAACCTGCTAGGGCACAAACCAGGGGTGCAAGTCACGGAAACACCCAGSTCTGTCTCAGGGTGAAGAGGAGAGCAAACTTGTGCACAGCAGCGAGAAAGCATGGGGAACAGCATCGGGTGAGTGAGCCTGCCCTGGGAGTGACRGACACCTCGTTACACTGACGAGGCTGGTGCATCCCAGCTAAGCTCAAGTGGAAAACATCCTTCTCCAGCCACAGTGCTGAGAGCTTTTTCTTCTCTTTCAGGATGGGATCTACCCACARAACTCCCCACGTGAACAGGATGGTCACCCAAGGTTTGGGCTAGGTGATGTCAGGGTGCATCTTGCTGAACTCTGCCGCAGAGCCAGGCTCTGGCAGAGGTGCACCCACACTGGGCGGTGGCACTGGACGGGCTCCGGGCAAACCAGCCGATGGCATCTTCTTCCTCTCCTCCCATCCACGGTCCCTGGGGCAGCAAGGGCAAGATCTGCACCCGTGCCCCAGCAATAAACCAATGTCCCCAGCACCTGGATGCCTCCATGGGCACCACTTTGGGTAATTCCAGCTGCATGCCCTGCACCTGCCCTACAGGATAACAGACTTTTTCCCACACCCATGTTTTCTTGCTTGTCCCTGGAGGCAAGGCAGCCTTGATCAGCATTTCCATTTTGTGTTGCAACAAGACACAAGCTCCCTGAAGTTAACTGTCCCAACAGCTTTGCCAGGGGCAGCAGGAAAAATGGGCAGCGGTTCCCAGTAAGGTAACAAGGCTTTCCTAATCCCTGCTAGGAAATACATGTCCCTAGTATGGGGCACAGCCTGGTCCCTACTTCCAGAGGGGAAGCAGCAGAGGGGAAGCTGTCAGCTGGGAGCATCAATGCCGAGATGACAACAGTCATGATGGACAGCTGGCAGGGCATCCTCCTGCATCCCTCCGAGCCAGCTGGATTCCTTCCCAGGGACTGCAGAGGAAGGAAAACAGGGTGCCCATGAATCATTCACACYCAGGCTAGCAGCAGGGGCTCCCCTGTCTCCCTCTAGCGACTRCAGTCCTCGGAAGACTTCAGGTGAGTAAGGCTGGATCGTTAGCTCAAGCTGCAGCTCCTCTGGTTCATGGGGCTCTAGGACTTATTCTCCCAGAGGGCAGAGCCCACAGCATTCACGGAGCAGTTGAGCAGGAGTGTCCCTAGACCGGTGTGAGTGCTCATGTGTATGACAATAGCATGTCAGAGCAGGGATACGGAGCCGGAGTCCTATTGTGCAAGATTCTGTACAAAATGGAGAACAAAAAAAAAAAAAAAGTAATATCTATCTATATAAATAAACCCGGCACATCTCCACTGGGAATTTCTAAAAAAAAAAAAAAAGAAATCATCACCCTTTGGGATGCAAAGCAGCTAGGCCTGGAGAGCAGCTAAGCATCGTTATTAAATAAATTAATTAGCTCAGCAGAGCCCGCCAGGTACTGAACACTTTCCACTTCCAAGCAGGTAAATGAGTCCGTGGGAACAGAGGCTGCTCCACGCTTGCCAGGCGGCACAAGCTGCATTTTAATGGCAATGCAATTTCTGCAGCTCTGCCCCTGGAAGCGGCACACTGGGGTGCTGCGTGTGTCCCCAGGAGGGGCCAAAGCCACCCCCCTAGTGCCAGGGGCCACAGCCACCTCCCTATGAGTCCTGATGCAGGAGAAGGGGTTGGTGGCAAAGGGATGTCTGTCCTCAGCATAGCCCAGAGCTTTCCCCCCCGGGGAGCGGCGCTGGGAGCAGCAGGTCTGGAGCCAGCGCTGCGGTCGGGGGGAACCGCGAGCAGGGTTGGGAGGGCGAGGTGTGCAGGGCTGAGCATCGCCTCCGAGAGCGCAGCCCTGCGCTTTGCATCACCAACTGCCTCTGTAGGCAGGCAGGATGCCTTTGATCCCCTCCCCGGCCCTATCTCRCCGCCTTTAAAAACCAACTTTCATCACCCTGGGGTCTGGCAGGAGCAGGCTAAGTAAACTCTCCTCTGCCGCCCTAATTGCAGCCGTCAGACGACACTGGCAGGCAAAAGCCGGGCAGGCAGCATGCAGGGCAGGCGACAGGGCAGCGCTGCCCTCCCCACTCCCCACCAGCGCCGTAGGTGTGAGCTTGGCTTTGATCCCCGATTAGGAGGAGGTGGCCCAGGGCCAGGCTGTCAGAGCTTGCCGAGAGGAGGCAAAGGAAGTGGAAAACAGGAGCTGGGGAGGGAAGGCAGAGGGTGGAGGAGGTAAGAGGGAACTCTCCTTCCCTCCATCCTCCCTGCAGGGCAGACCCAGCTGCGATGGCCCTTCCTGCATCTCCCTCCAGATGTTGTGCAGCAAAAGGTGTCCAAGTCCCTGTCTTCCTGCGGCAGCTTTGCTAAAACTCTAGGAATTTCAGTGGGACTTTAGAAAACCCACCAAAACACACCAGCACCGCTCTAGTCTCCAATCCCAAATCAAGTGTTCACCAGGGAAGCAGGGAGGTAGATATCTGTTGTAAAAGGAAGTTCACAATTACAGTACAAGTCGTTACTGGAAAATAAAATTCCCTGGCATGTTGCAAATAAAATCTGAATTCCCCAGGCTGGGGTACAAGACAGCCCACAGCATTCATTCCAGGACCCATTTGAAAGAGAAAATGAGACGATATTTATGATGGCGGAGACAGATAAAAGTTGGTAGGGGAAAAACTCCAGGAGGGCATTTCAAACAATGTATATTACATCCAAAACAGCACAAGATTCACTTGCAAAAAGAAGTCTCCAGTGAACATGCATTGCTGACAACTCCTGAAATTAAATCTCTGCACACACATCCCCCCTGTAATCTGAGCAGCACTATTGCAAACAGCTCCAGAGAGCACAATCATGCTGTCTCTTCCTCCRCTTGGAAGAAACAGGGTTATTCAGACCCTGAGAATCTTTGAACAGCCCTTCTTTTTCACCCACAGGTGAGGGCGGCCGTTCTGGGGGCAATAGCTACGTCCAGGGCACAGGGCTGCTTGCGGCCAGACGCTGCGGCACACCARTGTCAGGGTCTCTGCCTTGATTCCAGCCCCGGGGTACCAAAACTGACCCACAAACAAGTAATCAGTCCTCTTCCCACCCAGCAATGGATGACCGTTGAGGTTGATTCCTTATTGCACCCTAATCCCTACCCCAGATCAACCCTCAGAGTTCCCCATGGGGGCTGCCCTAAGAGCAGAGCACAACCCACCCCTCCCAAGCACTCCTGCCTGCCCATACAGATGTGCCTGCCCATACAGATGTGCCTGCCCGTGCAAACACATCACCTGCCCTTTCCTCCCAGCCTCCTCCAGAGCAGCAACAAGCCGCAGAAGCTCCCCAAAGGGCTGCAGAAGCATCTCGTGTCACCCCACAGCTGAGCAAACCACAGATTTGCCCTGACTTGGGCAGGATTAGGCAGAGCTGCTGCCAGGCTGAGCTGCCCAGGGAGGACTGATTATACCTGCCAGGAGCCAAGGCTCTGAAAAGAGGCATTGTTTCAAGGGTGATTTGCTGCTTCCCCCTCACACACACAAGTCTATAGCTCCAATCTGGCTTTTTTGCGAGGTGCCTGCCTACAGTCAAGTGATAAGATCGGAGAGGGACAATCGAGGGAAGAAGGGAGTGAAAGCCAGGCTGGTCAGCCGAACCTGGGATGCTCTGCAGAGGGGCTGAGCCTCTCTCTCAGCCTTGCCCTGAGCCCAGGTGCTCAGCCTTGCCCGGGTGCTCAGCCTTGCCCTGAGCCCAGCTGGCTGCTCCAGGTGTTGCACATTGATTTGAGGGCACCCCAGAGCAGTAGATGCTCTGTCCCCCTTCCAGGCCAAACCCTGGCTTCCAGATAGTCCCTCCTATTGCTCAGGAGCCAAGTGTACACAGTCATTGCTGGAGGGAGCAGGTTGCAATACCTCACTCCCCCTCCCCAGCCCATCTTGGCTCAGGGCAGGCTGGCAGCTGGGAAGAGGCAGTGTTGAAATGGTGACCTCAGGCCCTGCAGGAGCTTGATTTGGGAAGGCAACACACTCTGGGCAGCACAGGAAGCCCACACCGAGGACTGCCACACTGTCCTGGTGTCCTCATGCACAGGCTCACTTCCCACAACCGAGCCCTGTGCCGAGCCACGAGGGGCAGGACAGGAGGCAGCCTCCACCTGCCTTCAACAAATAAACCACTCAGTGGTGTGCGATCTGATTTCAGGGGCCCTACAACAGCATTCCCAATGCCTCACCCCCAAACACAGTCCCTCAGGGCTATTTAGCCACCAGGCTTCCCCAGGACAAGGGAATAGCTTAAAGCTGGTTTCACACACATGCTCCATCTGCAGAGCTCCATTCCTATTTCTATTTGCCCTGAGAGATCCCCCGCACCCCTTGCTCACAGCAGCACTTCCCTCCACTCCTCAGGACAGCTAGTCCCACCAAGGTGGACTTACCCTTATCCTTCTTCTGCTCCAAAGCCACCACTCCAGCCTGGCTTTGGTCACACCAAAGCACTCAGAGAAGTGATGGACAATCTCCTCCACCACCCTTAACCTTCACCTCCTGCCACCCACTCCCCTCCCTTTTATCAGGCAGCAAACTCCCCACCTGCACCAGCCACCAGCACCATTTCCCCTAACCCTTTCTCTGCCAGCACGGTCCCTGGCCAGAGGCAATGCAGGCAGACTCACATCAGCATTGCACACATCAACCCGACCTTTAAACTTTGGGAACTCAAATAAAAATGGACCTGAGAAATAAACCAGCCTCCCAGGTTTACTTTTAAAGCTCAATGCAAATGAATACAGAGGGCATTTTGCAAAAAATCAACATTGCCTCCTGCTGCAGCATTTCAGCTCTGTTATGAAAAAAAAAACAACCCTGGTTTATGGGATGTCTTGGTAGTGGGTACTGTCAATGGGTCAGAATCATCAAATGTGCAGCCAAGTAAAGAGGTTGGAGAGTGTCTTGAGGTCTCAGCAAAGCCTCCCACAAAGGACTTGGTGCTGTCAAAGCGCTGGAGAGGATTTGCATCTGCTGAGCAAGGAAGAGTGCCTGGGGCTGCGCTCCTGATACCCATCGGTCCCAGTGGTCGAGGTTGCTCAAGCTCCTGGGCACCAGGGTTCACCCTGCTCTGCCGGGAATGGAGCAGGAGCGCTGGGCGGAGGAGTCACGTTTGCRCCCTGTGCTACCTCCAAAACACTCACGGATGGTTTGGAGCAGGATGCCAGAACCACCCATCATACTTCGCTTTTTTTCCTTTAGTCTTTGCTATAATCCTTTAATGAATTAAGTGGAGCAATTAAGCAGGATTTTTATTTTTTTTTAAAGTGAACATGCATGAAAACAGAGATGGGTATTTTTGCCGTTCAGACACTTAATATGATAATTAATGCAAAGTGCAAAGCCCCTCAGCTTTAGGGATTCTCCACACCTCTCACCCAGCCCTTTTTCTGTTTATCTTTCTGGCAGACTGCCTCTCATATTTATTCTAATGAAGGTCGACCCTTCCTCTTGCTCACGCTATGCTCGAACTGCATGAGACAGGGAAAGGAGGGAAGGGTGGAGATTCAAAGCTGCTTCAGAGCAAAAGTCCCAACCCAACATCAATGGCGGAGAGCCCTGCCATAGCAGAAAATGGAGAAACCTACTTCCTGGGGGAATTTAGAGGGCACCACGACCTTGGGGCAGAGTCAGCATCATGAGCAAAGCCCTGGCACCATGGGGCTGCTCTGCAGCCCTCTCAGGGCCATGTTGCCTGGTGTTACAGGCAAAGAAGAGATGCCTGCTGCCTTCATCCAGTTCCCATGCRTGGCCTCATTGCATACATCTTTCACCCCTTCAAGGCAAACCAGGAAAGCTGTGTTTAGAGGGGATGCTGAAGAGACATCATATTTGCTATCCAGTAATGTATCCAGCCTTCATCTCAAGTGGCTGAGTTGATTCCTCATGCCCAGCTCACTGGGGAAGGATCTGCTGGACAGGGTGACAAGGTAAGCACCTTCGCCAACCCTGACAAAACAGAGGGTTTGRCTCTGCAAAGGAGGCTGGGCAGGCTCGCCTTCCCAAGGCAGCCCTTTGGTAGCCTGTATCTTCTGGGCCCACTAAACCTCCTAGTCCTCAGGCCCCTTCTCCATTCCTCTGCTCCCCCTCACCCACCTAAACCCTGTTTGGCTTAAAATAGTTGTAAGTATAGCTGAACATCTCTGTGTTTCCCCACCAATGAAAAGGAGGTTAACAAATCCCCCTGCCTCCCTTGAAGGATACAGGCACTGGGAGATGACAGACAACTGGGAGATGTCGTGGGCCCAGGTCAACACCTGGAAATGCCCTGCCCCTCCTGCTCTCATCAAAAGTCTTTTACCAAGAAGACTGTCAGCCCTACAGACGTCCTTATCCCACTGCCCCAGCAACGATGGGAAGGAGCCTGGGACTGACAAAAACCAGCAGTACAAGTCCAAGGGGTAATCTCTTGGACATTTCTCCGAGTGCTTGGGCAAAGTGTTTCAGAGATGGGCAAAGTCTTGCCTGTAACTCCATGGGCAGTTAGCAAATGTGGCTCGCTTGAAAGCAGGCAGTGGGTCACCGGTGAATCCCAAATGGACTTTCCCGACTGGGCTGGATGGTATCCCTCAGCACTAAGATTTGCTGTTTGGGTTGGGGAAATGCCTCTGCAATCCACATTTCTTTCACTTTTCCCTGTTGTTGGGTTTTTTTTAACTTCTTCCTGTTTTCATCAAAATGCATTTCCTGACACAAAAAGGTCTTGGTAAATGTTCTCTGACTCATCGAACTGGCCAAACAGATCTTCTGCCTCCGCGGGAACTGGACCATCCTGTTTGTGGGTGCAACAGCCACCCCCAGCTGTGTGCCAAGGGCTGAGGAAAGCTGTTCCCATTGTGAAACACTCCCTGCCAGATGTGGGCAAGCCCTCCCTCACATCTGGATGGCAGTCAGCCATTTTTATTTTCTCTCTCAGTTGTTTGTTGCCTTGTCCCAGAGCAAGACAAGTCTCGGAGATGAAGCTTTTTACCCATTTCTGCAGAGCAGTCCACCAGCTTTTTGCCTGTAAGACCACGGTTTTGTAAACCCAGAAGGAAGGTAATAATACCCACAGAGAAGTAGCTTTGCTGTTGGGACAGAAGTTTGTCTCCCCTCCCTTGATACCCTGTGAGAAATGGGTGGGAGTTTGGACAGCGGATCTGTTAAGTAGTACAAATTCATGGAGATTTGGGCTGCTGGTACTCTGTCCGTTGGTGGCCACTGCCCTTTACAACATGTCTGAGACCCTACCTTTCTCCATACCAACACACAAAGAGTGCTGCATAGGTTGCAAAGCCTGCAGTGATCATGGCCAAACATAACAGTCAATAAAGCTGATGACCCTTGCTTGATTGTCCAGTTCAGCCAAAGCTAACACTTTTCCCCTTGGGCTGCTGTGCAAGATGCTTCAGAAATGAGGGAAATTGCTCCCACAGCGTCCCTGGGAAATCTCAGGGACACGCCATCCATCAATACTTTGCAGTCTGAGACAACAGCAACATCTCCTGCTACACTGGTACAAGCCCAGACACTGTGCTCTGGCTTCCTGTAAACAAGAGCTGTTTAGCTCTAAATTCTTCTTTTGGCTCAGGCTCCCCTGGTTCAGTGAGGATGGTATCGAGATAATCATCACGGGGATTGTATTCCTGGTACAAGACTCCGTTGCACAATGGCACCTCTTTATAATGCCCTTGGAGCAAGGAAGTTCCAGACTGGCTTCTCCGCCGGGCACGACTGAGCATCAGGTCCCAGCACTAAGCCGAAGGAGAAGTGGTAGACGGTGACGATCTGAAAGGGGAGCAGCAAAATATGGGGTTCGGGCAACTGATTAATAGAGGAACATTTACAGACTGCTATGCAAGGGAGAAGAGGGTACAAAGGATCTGGGCTGGAGTAGGACAGATTTTTTTTCCCAAAGCAAGACAAAGCAGGAGAGGAGTGGTCTTTCCTAGGGAAAAGAGTTGGTGGTCCAGGATTTTTCAGGCCAGACCAGAATAAACACAAGTTATTTCCCTACTTGAAAATTGACCTCCACTTTGAAAGCGTTTCTGCTTCAGCCAGGCAAAATGGAGACCTCCGAGTGAAGCAGGAGAGCGAGCAGTCCCCTGCCCTGCCCGTGCCTGATCTCCCAGTGCCTGTGCAATCCCCAATGTGTGATTCAGGGCACTGGACTAAAAGTTAAATATCCAGACTAAGCTAGTTGTGTGGGGCCAAAGGGGGGGAGAGAGGCATCTGCTGCGAACAGCTCATTCCCCTTGGACAGACACCTGAACTTATGGGGCTGTAATTTAACGTCTTGTCCCTGCTCTACCCTTCAGATAAATTAACTCACTGCCCTCTTTTCCCACCCCCTGTAAAGATCCAACCATTTCCCATGGTCTCTCCTCCACCCTTCTTCACTGCCACCCCCACCAACCTCTTTCTTCTGCACAAACACCAAGCTGAAGCTTGACTTCTCAGCCAGGATGATGGAAAGGCATATCTGCATTAATCCACCCACCACAGCCCTAGCTCCTTCCTGAGCAACAGGGCCACGAGGAGGGACTTGCTGGGGCCCTGCCTTGGCTGGAAGCCACCATGCCTTGCGGTGCATGGTGGGGAAAAAGGGCTCCAGTGCAGCAACTTTGGAAAGACTTATGGCGGCCTGGGACACTCCTGATGGATGATAGCATGACCCAGTGAAGTCCTGTGAAGAGCACCAGCTCCTTAAGTAATTAAGCTAGGAGGGTTAAGGAGTCTGTGATACATGAAGCACTGGCTGTGTAGGCACTCTGGAAATGTAAGGCCAGTGATACTACCTTGGAAACTGAGAGAGAAACCTCTTGCCAGACCTGGAAGTGACAGGCTGTTCCCTGGGCACACAGGCAAGGACTTCACCTCATCCCCCAGCACGCTCTGATGAAATCACCCGCTCAGGTCCGGTGGGCGGTTTTGCTTGAGGTCACTTCCCCGTGCCTTGCAGGGACGTGGTGGCTCCTCTACCCGCGCTGCCCCGACGGCCGCCCCGCGGAGACTGCAGTCATACGCCACTCCGGATTCAGTCACCGCCACCCCAGCCAACGATGAGATCAGCCATCCGGCACGCGGTGGAGACCGATTGGCTTGAGATGAGCTAATGCCTGCTCTGCACAGACGGACGGAGGGGGAGGAGGAGACACGCTGACTCGCTAGCTCATCCCATGACGAGAGCCGTGGTCCAGCCCGTGCCCTCCCAGGAGGATAGTGAGCAGCTCCCGCCTCCCGATGGGCCTCCACTCGCCATGGACAATGGAAGCGGGGCAATGGCACACCCCGGTACTCTCTGCYGGCAGGTCTTCGTTGTCTTCCCTGCAACACCAAACCTTCTCCTGCACAGCATCTCGCCCCATCCCATCAGGGTCCCATCTGTCTGTAGAGCGATGACATCCCCTCTGCAGGCTGGCATCCCAGCCTTCTGTTGCGCTGAGCTTCTGACTCTGTCCTGGTGCCAGATGGCTTTCGGAGGCAGATGACTTCATCTCTTTTAAAGGGGCAAGGGATCTGTCAGCAGTGCCCTGTAGGAATCAGTGTGCATCATCCTCGGTGGGGAAGCCAACGAGGGGAGCATGGCACAGCAGCGGTTATGACCCCACAAAGGGCCTGAAGAGACTTGGATTCCAGTCCAACACTGCCAACAACCTCGTGTCCTTCACTCTTAGCAATCCATTGTGTTTGATCTGTCCCACACAATAGCCTTGTGCAACACCATAGAGAGTGGGGGGCCCAATTCCAGCATGAGCTCTGTGGTGATGCCCTCCTGTGTGTGTAAGGGCAGGGACTACCCAGCATTCAGCCTCAAAAGCCAAAGATGTCTTAGTGGAGCCTGCACTGGATGCTGGGGAGAACAGAAGGAGTGGTTTGCATTGCACCAGCCTCTATTCCCAAAACTAAGTATGATAGGTGGCCTTGAGTCAAACCCACTCATCAATGGACTCCTCTTGGACCTCAGGCCAGCATAACCTGGAGCTGCTCTAAGGAAATCACAGTTCAAATTTGGATTGGGTAAAAAGGGTGAGTGTCAGAGTGAGAATCAGGTTTGCACACAGAGATGCGGTTCAGGGCCTTTGGTTACCACTCGGAGGGTCAGCTGCAAAGGGAGAGATGGATCCACCCTGTGCCCCTTGGGAGCCTTCAAGAAGATGAAGAGAGAGAGATGCAACCTGCCTGCCCCTCTCTGCAGGCAGCACCCGCCTCGCTCCCTGTGTGTTCTGCCCAGCTGGGAGCTGCACGGTGGTTTGCAGCTCCGCGGGAACAATCCTGACTCATTTGGAGCAGCTTCATGGAGGGTTATTATCAGCGCTGGTCAACGAGGTTGCAGTGCACACACAAGCACAGGGAGCCAATTCCTGCGCAGGGCTGGATCCTCCCCTCCCCCAGCGCACACGCTCCCGCTTGTTGGGGAAAATGCTGCTGCTGTTCCAGGCAGATAATCACCCCTTCCCTTGCAAGTCCCTGCACGCTCCCATGCAAACATACCCACAGAGCATTTCAGCACAGCAGATGCTGAGGCTCAAAGGCCAGACCCACAGACTGGCTCTCCTTTTTGCAAAGGGGAAACAAAAGTTGTTTGTCCCTGAGGGAGGTAACTCTCCGTCTGCCTCGGTTCTGCCTCGGGGCCCATCAGATCCCTGCACGCCGGTGAGCGGACATTTGCTGTAGATTTGGAGGTGGCCTGATAAATCASGTCAGGCACCATGGGAGAGCAATGGGAGCTGGGACCACTTTGGAAGCGCCCACCACGAGGCTGGCTGCCCACCCTCACCACAACAGCTGGAGCATTTCAGTCCCCAGCTGGGCCAGCTCGCTTAAAGGGATGACAAAGGGGGTTGCACCATCACGTCTGTTTCTGAGGGCAGGAGGGTTTGGAGAAACACGCCAGTGCCACATCTCAACAGCGCTGCCCTGACCTCCAGATCCATGAAGGCAATGCTCCGGCAGGGCCAGCTGCAAGTGCTGGCCAGGAAGGGCACGTATTTAGGAGGATGAGCTGGAAGATGGGCCTGCAGGCATGTGTTCAGGAGGCAGGCAGATCTGGTCCCCAGGGCAGTGAGTAGGTATAGCCATTGGCAGTGAGGCCCCTATAAGTGTTTCTTGTCGGTCCAGAGAGGCCCGTGGTAATTTCCCTACCCTAGCCTGAACATGCTGCTTCTCTGCAAAACTCTTTGCGTGCAGCTAACCCACAGCAGAACGTCTTGGCTTTATCAAATGGAGATCTTGGGCGGAACCAGGAAATGAAATCTCTCCCTGTGATTAGAGAGAAAGGAGCGTCCTTGCCAGCCAAGTGATGGAGCTCTGACATTCCCCGTGCCCTGGAAAAGGGCCCGTTGCATCCAACAGGGCGAGATCCCGGCAGTGGGACATGGCAGCATGAAATGTCCACACCAGCTTATGGAGCATTTGTTGGCTTGTTTGATTGAGTGTCTGAGCGGTGTGAAGCAGCGCTCAGGGCAAAGCCAGGCATCATGCACGGCCCCRTCTTTCTTCTTTCTTTCCTCCTGGTGCAGCTCCCCCAGTCAGGCCAATTGTCTTTGCTTCCAACCACAGATAATTCTGCAACCCACCCCTTTCTGCAGGAGCAGGAGTTGCTCCTTGGGACAAACGCGATGCTTTTCTTCCCAACCCAGMCTGACTTCAAGTTGAGTAGGAGAGCTGAGAAGGCAGAGCCAGACAGTTTTCACCAGTCCCAGGCTCTCACCCACCACTGGTAGAGAATTAACAGCTGGATCTCATGAGAAGTTCTCCTGTGCTTCTTTCCCTTCATGGATCGCTGGGATAGTAATGATCCAAATGAGCTCTAAGAGCCCATGTTTGGCTTTGTATGGAGGGCAAGAGTCCATCTTAGTGTCCTAGCCAACTATAATCTGAGGATTTTGGGGTCTCTTCTCCATAGCTAGAGTGCTGCTCACCCTGATGCCGTGATTTAGTTAGGCAAGGCAATATTTCTTATTAAACCATCTGGTACATTTGGAAAAATAGACAGGCTTTTGGACAATCAAGTTCTCCTTCATTCGTGTCCCCAAAAAGCCTGTCTATTATTTTTTTTGAATTACAGCTGTTAGGCTAATATGATGTTTCTCTGCTCCATAGCCAGGGAGCAGAGTCTTCTCTGAGAACTGAAACTAAGTCCCCTGCAGCTCCCTGCAGCCAACGAAATTTGTACCGTGCTCTGCCACTGCTGTGGAAAGGAAGACCTGGTGCCACCAATCTGCTGGCAACGAGGTGGAGTTGTCAGCGGCTTTTGCACTTGCTGGGCATTTGTACATGTTTTGGAAGGGGATCAGGTAATAACCAATCCTAGCTTACGCCCAACCTTTCTGCAGGGTCTGCCTGACACAKGGCTCTTCCATGAGCACCAGCTTCCTCAGACAGCATTTCATCAGCAAAGCATGGCAAAGAAAAGGGACTGAAAGAGGGCCTCTGGGACCACCCGGAAGAGCAATGAGACAGTGCAAAAAGGAGAGCTGTCTTGTGGGYGGCATGGTAGTCTCTTGCCTTGCTGAAGATCAGCACTGCCAGCCCTACTAGATGAGAGTCTCCAGGGTTACCCGCTGCTCCAGATGCCGGCAAAAAGAGCAAGGCACCTGGCCAGTTGTGAAAGGCTCCAAAGACAGGGAAATGCTGGTTCTTGTAGCAATCAGCTGATGCCCTGAAGCCAGAGGTTTGCTCRCTTGTACCTTGGTATGTCTAAATATAATACAAGTATTGTTCTGAGCCCTGCCTCAGCCCCATTGAAATCCAGCCACCAATACCTGATTTTCTCGCCTTCCATGGCTGTGAGATACGCAGCTGCGTGAAGGAACTTTTCTTTTCATTCCTCCCAAATGCGCCTCCCATTGCCATTACTGACTGATCACCTGGCCTCCTCTCATGAGMCATCTTAAAGAAGAGGAGCTGATTTGCAATTTCAAGGTATTATTACTTCTACTATCACTYTTATATTCCTCAAAACTTCCCTGCAAGTTCCCCTACAAGCCATCTGACTAAACCAGCTGGARGAAAGGACAAGCTGCACATGTAAATCCAACTGGATTTATGCCCTCTTCTCATTCAGTTCAAACTATTTCTCAAAGGCCATGATGAGCTTGAAATCAAAGTAATTTTCCAAGTGGAGTTACAGTGCTGTGAGGAGAGCACCCAACATTTGTAGCACAAAATCTAGCAGATCAGTTCCCAACCCAGCACTGTCCCGGGGTGACCCCAGGAAGATCATTCAGTCTCACCATGCCGTGCAAATTTCCTTTCTCATTCTTGGTGCAAACTGTTCACTAGATTTAATCTAAAATGGTGAACAATTTTGATTCCATCAAAACTGCATTTTCTGGTGAATTTACCAGATTGCTCTCACTYACCTCCACCGACAACACCAAATGGCCCAATATATCATGGGTCAACCCCTTCACATCTTTTTGGATTTGCACCATGAAATCACATGGATTCTCCCATAGATTGGTGTCCTGTGATTTAATTCAACAGTGTCTAGTTTGAGATAAGTTCCAGTTGAAGCTGTATGTGTGGCTGGAGGATTCATAACCTGCTGTCCTGGGGGATTTGCTGGTAACAAGTAAGGTGCAAGTTTGCACCAACTACTTCTCCTCAAACAGGATGCTAATGGAGTCTGTCTCTCTCCTCTACCCACTCCTGTGCTCACTTCCATCATTGTCCCCTGCATGGAGCCTCAAAAGGAGCCGTTAAGCACCTATTCAGACTGTTTAAAGTTAAAATTGTCCAGTTTTCATATTCTTTACTTGGTYTTGTTTTCCTAAAACTGTACAGAAAGCATTCTGGTCATTTCCTCTGCAAAAACACACCACAGGGGGGAAAAACTTCATCTAAACCTGAACGTTGATTTCCCACRTTGAGACCAAACAGCTGTTCAAACCCCATTGCAATCTAAAGGGGGAACGTTAGTATTTACTGAGGGTTGGGGGGGAAAGGAGGAGGGGAGGGCAAAGGGGACCGGGACAAAGAGGGCTGCAGCTACCCACAGACTGCCCATGCTCTAGCCAATGTGATATGGAACACCCACAGAAGAGTCCGTGTCCCTTTCCCTTGGTCCACCCCTAAACAACACCCCCAGAGTCGGGATGCTCTTTCTTTGCCAAGAAAAATCCCCCAAACTCCAGTACAAYGTTTCGTCTCCTTGTGCTGCCGCCTCTCCTTGCTGTCTCCCTCCCTTTTCTCTGCCTCCTGCCTTTTCAGGACAGGGACCACCTTTTCATCCTCTGCCTGTRCAGCGCCGAGCACCCTGGGGCTTATTGGCGGCAGCTGGGGTTTCTGGGGGCTCCCCCAACACAAACAACAACAACCTTCAAAGTGCTTCTCCGCACGCAGCTGCTCTGAGGGCAGATTCAGGTTTCCCCCACCCCCTTCTCCCCATCCCTCCTTGCAACACCCACCTGGCAGCTAGTTAAAAACAACCTTTGGGTTTTTCAGGTGTGTTGGAGGGATTTACCTGACATATTCCGACTCMAGACCCCCCCCCCATCCCTTGCAGTTTTGGTCCTGGATTTCATGGCAATACTAGTTAATCTAATAGTAAAAAGCTCTGCAATTATTTGGCTCTAAGGCTTGGGTCCTTGCCCAGCTCTGACATACACATGCACACACACACACACAAGTGCACTTCTCCAGCAAGGGAGCGGGCGATGCCTCTCCTCTTCCTCCTCCTCCAGTCCGTCACGGAAGGGCTGGCTCTTCAGTGAGGGAGTTCCACCCCCTGCAACTTTCTCCCTCGCTGATCTCAACCTGTGCTGCCGGAGTTTCAGCCAGCAAAATCCCTTCTTGTAGGAATTTCTCCGAGCCCTCTCCTCTGATTTGCAAGCACCATGGACCCCTGGCAGCCAGYGAGGTGCTGCTGCGGGAGAGGATTTTCAGCGGTGAGGGCAGAGAGGCAGTAAACTTCAGGAGAGGTCTCTCTCCTGTTGCAACAGGTAAGGCACGCTACTGCTGGTGTGGGAAGTTGAAATGACTCAGGGAGCAGTCTGTACAGCACGGATGGAGGAAGGCATGGAGGATGCAGAGATTTAGTCATGAAACTGCTTTTGCATGTGAGTAACTTTYGCTGGAAACAGCCTTATCCTAAAGATAGGGTTTGGGGATGCGAAGGGAAATCCTTTCATCTTTTCCTCCCTTCTGGCAGCCCTAGCATGGGGCATTATGGAAGGAGGCAGGAGAAGCTTCAGCTGTGTTTGCACGGAGTTTGTATCTGGTCTTAGCTGGGAAACTTTAGCACACTGCAGCCAGTGCAAGCAGGTGGGCTCTGGGTAGCAAACGCAAAAGCCACATTGCTGAGCAAGGCAGCTGAGGAGGGACTGGACAGAGAAGTTCTCCAGATGTCTGCATGGGGCAGGATTCCTGCAGGGAGCATGCTTGTGCTGGAGTAAATGGATGTGCTGCTGCAGGAGCGGTGATGGCGTCCGGCTGTAGGCTCAGRTGTTGGCCGTATACAACCTCACTAACCAGGGCAAGGCGGTACCGCTCCAAGCTCTGTCTCCGTGTTCCCTATTAAGCCACTTCGATTGTCAGCTCGAACTCGGCTGTGCCTTGAGGATCCCTGCATGTGGATCCAGTGCTGGCATTTCCCAGCGCTGCCTCCCTGTACAGCCAGGCAAGAGTTCCTTGCCTGCCCTGGTCCCCCTCCGCCACAGGCAGCAGAGCCGGGGAGCTGAAGCGAGAGCCACTGTCCCTGCTTCGCACAGGAGCACGTATATCAACGCGTGTGTGTTTGCATCGATGCAACTTTGTTCACTATCAGGTGCCTGATGGCAAAATAAGAGTAAACCGCAGAACAAATCCAGTCCCAGTTCAGGGAGTGCAGGAATTATTTTGCMTGTACATGTGCGGTGCTGAGAAAAGAGGTGAAAATATAGGGAGGGAGGCCTGGGCACTTGGAGCAAACAGGGCCCTTCCAAACAGCAGTTATCAGCTAATCAGCCTCCCGGGGGAATTAAAGGCAGACTCGGTGGAGCGCAGCACTCCAGAGGGGCAAAGATCAGCTGTCACACAACAGGGGCTGCTTTGGACAAAACTCTTAAAAAAGCTGGCGTTCGCTTGGGTTTGCGGCTGTGAAGGGCTGAAAGTTTCCAGGACGCACGAGMACTCGGGCTGTGCGGTGGCCGGAGCCGGGCAGGCTTTGCCAGGGCAGGCAGGGCTGCGGCTGACGGGCGCCCGCTTCGCCCAGGGTGCCCTGGATCCAGGCAGGAGGGCACGGAGCCTGCTGCGTCCTCTGCCCCGGCACTCAGCCGGGCAAAGAGCAGGCATGGGACACATAAGGAGCTGCCACAGCTCTCCAGGCTGTCAGCTAGAGAAACCTGGGAGGTTATCAGAGCCTCGGGACGGAAAGCAAACAGTCTGTATCAGGCTCCTGAGGAAGGCTGGGCTGTCTCAGTATTCGGGGAGGCAAAATCACCGGGCTTGGTATTGTGCACCCTTATCATCTCCTAATATGCAGCACACCTCACCTTATCGGGAACAGTTCAGGGACATCCGCCTGTCTGATAAGTGGTTTGGGTTCCTGAGGGACTGATCAGGCAAGAGGTTTCTAACCGCACCAGGGGCTTCAGTCTCTCTGCTTCTCCCTGCCTGCTGGGYTCTAACGTGCTCCATAATGTTGCAAAAGTGAGCCCAACCGCCCTGCCCGCAAAGGGGACAACGCAGCAGGATCCGCTCCTCTCCTGCGCCTTTCCCTCAGCTACGGCTTGCACCATGAAAGTGTTTCAAATCCTAATGCGCTCAAAAACCGGTGCGTCTCCCAGCCCTCCAAACAAACAAGCATCATTCATGTACGAAGGGAGAGTTCAAAGGAGGCGTAACACCTGGAATCAAACATCTGTTAGAAACTAATGCATTTTGCATCCTACGCTCCTGCCAACTGCTCCAAGGCAAGTCCTAGAGGATTGTTCCAGCTACCTCTGTGCTACAGAAATGGCATTCCCTGCTCCGCGCACCTCGCTTTGTTTTTTGCCACGTGTGGAGTATGCAAGTGCAGCTGCACCTCAAGCAGTAGTGGGCTTTCTTCTGTATCATGCGCAAGCATAAGAGGATTAAATACCCTCAGCCCTTTTTTTTTTTTTTTTTTTTATTTTAAACTGGGTTGGCAACACCGATGCTCCATTGTCTATTAGCAAGCTGATTTGCTGAGCAAGCAGTTTTTCTCTCAACCACATTTTTTCCTTGGCAATGGGGCAGGTACTGATTTATTAGCAAAGAAACTTTCTTTCCTAATTCTTGGAAGAAGGAGCTCCAGGGAAGGGCAGGCTGCAAGGGCTGTTAGGAAGGTTTGTAGCTCAGAAATGAAGGAGCAGCAGGTTTGAAACAAACCAAAGGAAGTATTTTTTTTTTTCCACACAGAGGGCATAATTAAATTCTGGAACACATTGCCACAGGATATTGCAGAGGCCAAAAGTGTACTTGGCTTCAAACAAGGTTTCGATCCATTTGGGATCCAGTGGAGATTATTAAGTGTCACAGCCCAAGAACAACCGTGTACTTGCACCGATGCTGGAAAGCGGGAGAAGGAGCACGTTACGCGTGCCTTGTTTCTTACRCTCCCCCACTAAGCAATCAGAACTGGCCATTCTGGGGCAGAGATTAGAGAAGGATGGCCAAGCACGGCTATTTTGATGTTCTTATGTTGTGGGACTATTTTGGACTGACCAGGTAGTACCTTGGGTAGATGCTGTGACTCAGGCAGCCCAGGATATGCTGGTTATGCCATGAATAGATACTCCATATGGCTCAGGTTGACAGGGACGTTGTGTGCCCAGCCTGCTATCTGGTTGTTGCAGGCGCTGYAAGCAGCGTCCGTGCACAGCTGCCTGCTCCACAGAGGTGTTGCAATGGCGAGAGCTTTCAGAAATGTGTTTCCAGCAGGCAGTCCAGAGTGGGAGGTAGTGCCTTGTGCTGGGAGCGTAAGGAGAGCTGACAAGGACATGCTGTGGTGATGAGACCAGCCTGGGCAAACATGCCTGTCGCAGGGGTTAATCTTTTCTTCGGTGAAACCCTGAGCTCCCCAGGCCAGGGGCTGGCTTTGCATCAGCTTGTATGGCACTGTGGGTACAGGTGGGCTGCTGTAGACAGGTTTTCCAAGGGCAGGCAGGTCTGGGACCTGAAGGTTTTCTATCAACTTGCAGGTATCTCTTTGCATTCAATAAATGTCTGCTGCAAGGAATTTCTGTGGCACAGCTACTGGTATCCTGGCCAGCCATCCTTTTACAAGGCAGGATCATGCCCTGATCATCTCATTCATTCTCTGTCCTCTGTGTCCTTACGCTGCCTCCGAACACGGGAGAGGGATGGGAAGGAGCAGCGCAAGGCAGACAGATGGCAACAGAGTGAAAGAGGCTGCAGGCAGAGCGGAAAGCTGCTCTCCGTGCTCACCTTCAGGCACCAGAAGGGAAAGACCAGCAGGGTGCTGGGCCGAGGAATGAGAATATCTTCATATCAGTGCAGGGACAGGTCTGCGGTGAATGAGAATCRCCTGGTAGGAGAGAAAGGGAGGAGGAGGCACGGTGGCCAGGGCTGTGCTGCAGGGCAGAGCAAAGCAGAGTGGTCCACGTCCTGCTGAGTGTCGGGGCTCCTCACCTGCATCCAGCTGGGCACGTGGTCCCTTGCCCAGTTTTTCGTGGCAAGATGCTCTTGGACTCCTTCCCAACAAATTTTACCAATCGTAGGATAACATGTATGTTCCCCACAGGGAATCACGGAAAGGGCATCAGAGGACTACCGGCACTCAGGTGATGTAGTCTGTGTCCTTGTTGAGTTAAGGTGCGGATGAGGTCTCACAGGGTCAAACAGCTCCGGGTTAGAGCCCCTTCAAACACCAGGCAGAGCTRCTCCTCTCTCTGGGCTGGGGTGGGAGCTGAGCCCAGACTGGATTCACAGCTTTGGTGGGTCAGATGGGAGTTGTGTGCTAGGATCCCAGAAAGGATCTCAGAGGCTTTGCAGCACCTAAATAAACAGCTGTTTTGCGAGCAGCAGAATTCATGAAGCTTGGTTGCCTGGGGCGCTCTCTCTCTTGTGTGGATTCTCTGATGTCTAATAATCGGGTTGGGCTCACATTAGAGCCTTTTCTTCCAGCTGGGAGTCCTAATTTGGATTTCTCTCCTCTCTCCTGCTTCTTTTCACAAGCTTGTGCAAACCTAACTCCTTTCAAGTCTTTACCTATCTGGTTAAATTTGGCTGAAACTGGCCAGTGGATCCAAAAGGTAGCAGGGAGGACTGACAATGTAGTCCCACACACCAGCTTCCCCCAGTGGTCTGCAGACAGGGGAATGATTATCACTGCA
Organism: Oceanodroma leucorhoa; assembly: GCA_030449065.1. Classification (NCBI taxonomy): domain Eukaryota; kingdom Metazoa; phylum Chordata; class Aves; order Procellariiformes; genus Oceanodroma; species Oceanodroma leucorhoa. Next base: position 675,478 of record JASVER010000154.1, on the reverse strand, counting down.
AGATAATTTGCATCCAAAGCATGAGGAAAATGTGAAAGGCTCAGTATGAGTTTTGGCAGGAGTAAGCAATCAAGAAAGAGCCCAGGATCCTTTGTGGGCTCTCACAGCCTGTGCTGATGGTCACGGCACKCCTGCTGAGCCAGCTAGCTTGCAGTGACCAAGGTATGCGGCCCTTGGTACTAACAGCCTCCGTGGGAGCTGAATCCTGGAGAGAGAGGTGCACGGTCCCAGCAGCAGCCGCAGGGTCAGGGCATGCTCACATGAGTACCTAGCACACTGCAGCTGGCTCTTGTGCCAAYATATTTGGGCTGCTGTGCCCAGCCCCTGGGCCCCTCGCACCCTGCCTGGTGAGCAGCTCCCACCGAGCCCCCTTCCCATCAGCACCGCCCGTCTCCAGCCCCCAGGCCTGTTTCTTTTCATCATAGGCAACAGGTACCCCATTCCCATCAGAGCCACCAGTGGGATCTGCTGTTTCCTCCCCGTCTCCTGGCTGTCCTAGCTGCCATCCTTGGCCAAGGAGATAGTCACCACCCCCCAACACCTCCCTGGTTATCTGTGCAATRGCAGCTTCTGGACCATGGGCAGGATTTATCCCCCTGCTGCCAATAATTGGGGAGGGCGGGAAGAGATCAGTGAGGACGGAAAAGTAGCTGATCTTTTCAGGGGAGAGCAGAGGAAGACGATTAGGAATAATGCATAAGGATGCTTCCCCTTGTGCCCTTAGCACAAGCAAGTCAACCTCCCTGATGTCACGCTTTCTCTGGGACAGGAGCCAGCAGCAAGGCAGTTGGCACTGCAAGGTTTCCTCACCCCCCTAGGCCTCCTCCAGCAACCCCAGACCTCCACTGAGGGCTCCACAGCTCTGGAGCTGTGTGGTTAACTTTTGCTCTAGAATGATGCAATGCTAAGACAGATAAAGATCACTGACCCTTATAACTCTACGGGGACTTCAAGTGTGTTCAAGTTCTCCTGTGCCTAACAGACGAGCTCCTGGAGGCTTACAACAAAGACAGAGAAACCTCAGCTGTGTGACATATCTGAGCCAGGCTTMGGTGTTGGCAACAGTAAAAAATCAGGCTCTCCTTGGGTTCCTCACAGAGCACTGGACAGAAATGGATATCGCAGGTTGAAAGGTGACAAAAGAAAGCCTTCAGCTTCACATACAAGGTGATGCCTTGCTTACGGACAGAGGATGGCTTGGAGGCAAAGACACGTAGCCCCTGCTTGCTCCAGTGGAGGGCAAACCAGGGCAGCAGGTAGAGCAGCAGGGCACAGTCAAAGCCATGAGGATGGGGCAATGGGCAAGATGTCCGAGGGGGAAGGGGGTGAGCAGCTCGCTGGGGGACACCACAGTAAGAAGTCATGGAGGAAGGTGCCTTTAGAGCCAGTTTGGACCTGAGCATCCAACTTGTGAACAACTGGCACGGTGACAAAGGTGGCAAAAACATTCAGCTGTATGGCAGAAGGAGGAGTTGGACATCAGAGTAACTAAACACTTCCCAGCCACCCTTCCCATGTGGAAGGCCACCCTGCTCTCTCCTCTTCTGCACAACTAATCTATGTCTTATACATCTGCCTTCACTGCTCCAGAGAGAGTGTCTCATCACGCTCTCACTGTCATCCCTGAACAGTGGTCCTAGCGGGACCCCTTGCAGGTCTGTTGGCTGTGGCAAACTAGACCCAGGGAAGGCAGCACTGTCTCAGAACAAAGCATTTTTTACCAATCTCTGCAGCAATGCAGCCTGAAGAGAAGAGAAGAGAAAAAGAGTGTGCCAGCACCATGCCAGGTCTACCAACCTGGGGCCCAGCTTGCCCCACACAAGTCAATGGCTCACAGGCTTCCCCCAAACTCCTTCAAGAGAGTCTCTGTTCCTCCAACACCCCTTAGAGGCTGCCGGTCCAAGCTCCCCAGGGTTAAAACACCTGCCTGGCCCAGCTAGCAGATGATGGGATGATCATCTCCCTGGTGGTCGTAGGACTGTATCCATTCCGCTCAAGGACTTGTGTGTGACCCCCTGCCATGCTGGGTGGTCCAAGCAAGAGTTATTGCTCCACACAYCAGTGTGACACTCATTAATCCCATGGCTTTCCACAGCTTTATGGCTCAGCAGCCCCTGGTACAGCCCACCCTGTCAGCACGCAGCCGCTTTATCACCAGGAACAGAGCTGAACCATGAAATCGTTACGGCGCAGGGTCCGGGCACTGCCCACGGGCCACTCGCTGTGTGACAGGAGCAGCATTTCACAGGTCATTCCGAGCAAGGGTAGACCTCTGTTATAAAAGGCACGCTCACCAGGTTTTAAATGATCAGCCACCTTGCTCCAGGTTGTCTAGCAATCTGGAAACAATTTCTAAAGGTCTATCTACGTCATTCAGAGGTTGGAAAGATGAGATGGGGAAAGAACGGCCCAGCTGCGCCCTGGTGGAATTTGCAAGTCCAGCAAAAAGTCGTACCCACACGAAGACAACACCTGAGGAGACTGGTGCAAGACACAGTCCTGTGAACATCAGCCCTTCAAAAACCATCCRCAGGCATGGAAAACCCCAAGATACATTGAGGAAGGAAGCACCGTAACTTCAGGGGCTCTTTCCATTAGTTTTCTGGCTTTGTGTAGTACCTCCAGGACGCATTTCTTCTTCTTCGCAGCAAAACCAAGCAAAGACTGTGCACAACCAAATGCAGGAGCCRGATCTCCAAGGACAGCACTAGCCCGGATTCAGCATCCCATTCAGAGAAATGCTGCCGAGATCATGGGAAGGGCTCTGTGCCATGGCTTGGGAAGGGATGRGTCCATTTGTTTTTCAAAGTCGAAGAAAACAGTTCGAAAAATACCCATCTCCCCACAGAATTCAAATCCCGCAGGCCCGGCTTTGTGAGCAACCAGCAGGGAACTCACCAAAACTGAGCAAGGCGCCAAATGGAAAAGRATCTAATTCACATCAGCATTGCTGCAGCAGAGGAGAGGGCAAGCATTAACCAAGCAGCCCAGCCCCCGCACAAAGTGTACACGGGTTATTTCAGCACTGGCAATCCAAACATCTCACAGACATGGCTCAACACCTTTACAAGAAACATCCTTTTTAATCCGTGACTTTCCGATCCTATTTGGCAGGCGGCTATAAGGATATTGCTCCAACTGTGGCTGAACCCCTTCTACTCAGCTACCACCTAAGCCAGGAGAAGACAGAGACCCAATTCCTATCCACTTTCCCAAAGCCTTGTACCCACCATCTTATATGATTTACTTCCTTTGCTCTCTGTGCCTATTCCCCAATGACCATTGAAATTCAGACCCACCATTAAACTGCCCCATCATTGATTATTTGAACAACCAAGCTCATCTCCCTTCTCGCTCCTAGTGCTTGTAGCCTCCAACAAAGATGTTGACGTGCTTGAGGATGGTTTCGATTGGTACCCATCCCGGGGGGGAGACTGTTTCTTGTAGTGAAGGAAAAAACAGAGAGAGCATGGGAGGGGGAGGGGGCAGAGAAGAGAGCAAGAGGGAAAGAAAGAGAAAGAAAGTGAGTTTGGGACACGTGCCGGCAAAAGAGCAATAAGGGAAGAGTTGTCTGTATTTTCCCATCAAGATGATGATTTTCCTCTAATCTTCTGATCTCAAAACTTTGGACCAAGCCCCCACCACAGTCAGCGAGGGGAATGCTGCTCTTGGTGCACTCAACACTCGTCTTGTTTTGTGTTTTGTGTTTTTATTGCTTTTAAATGCTCCTCTTGAAGGGAATCAAAAGGTGGGGCTGGGGCCACACCTGCTTCCTGGCAGGCTGCAGCACTTTTCTGCAATGTGGCCAACAAACACAGCAGCCCGCACATCTCAGGAGACCCCTGGGAGGACCCCCCTGGGCCATGCCCCAGCCGCTTGCCCCAGCTGGCCGGAGTAGCCATGCCCTGCATCGATCCCCTAGGATCACCCATCTCCACGGCCTCCCCACACACACACTTTGAACCTCAGTGCTGTGTTTGTTCCTTCATTTCAAACCAACAGATTTGGACACGTCTTTGACAGAGGATCACAATTTGGATGTTAAATTTAGACACACGCTTAGGCTCTGATTAGAGATACACAGAGTGTTTACTCGCTCTGCGGGGAGTTTACATCTACAGGGCTGAGGGCGAAGCCCCTCGAGGCTCTCTGATCCTCGCCTGGTGATTAGGAGAGGAGGCTGAATCACCACATAATGATGCCCTGGTATTTCCCTCAGTCAGGAGCATGCCTTACCTGCCTCAGTCCATACCACCGATGGGCTTTCTCCAGCACATCTGCCTCCCCACGTGCAACCAGCTCCAGAAGGACATCTGTGCCCAGSGGAGCCATGAAAGAGAGAAGCAGAGAGCTTTCAGGAGTAGAAATAACTGATCTCATGAGATGGGGGACCAGAGGCAGGTGAAGGTGTTTAAGTGTTTAATGCTTGCAGCTGTATCTGGTAACCCTGAAGTGGGTATGGCCCTTGTCACGGGTCCCATGAATCATGCACTAATTACTGGCAGCACAAGGACATGGGGTAGCACAGCTCAGAAAAACAGGAAAAATATTTCTCCTAATCTACAGGAAAAATCTGTCCCAGACGAAGTTGATTTCACCCAGTTTCAATGTGGAGATCCTTGAACCCCATTGCAAGGACCCTTGAGTTTGGCAAYGCTGCTCCTCCTTGGCAGCCCAGCTCCCAACTCCCTCTGGGATTTGAAGTGTTAGTAAATTGATTTTATGCCGTTTKCACATTATACACAGCTTTCCCATCCACAGTACAAGAGTCACAGAAACCCACCTCGTTACTGACACCTTCCGGGGCAGTTCCAATGGGGCTTTCCCTGGAGCTGAGCCAAGGCAGTAGTTAACCAGATTTGCCCTCTGTTCAGAGCACTGTGCCCCATTTTTCTGTTGAGCTTCACCATGGCCTTTGGAAATCTCCCAGTCCCACTTCTGGATGGTTTTGCGTTGTGAATGTGGTGTAAATGATGTCAGAAACAGCAGACAGAGCAGGGGCTGCACAGTTATCTCCTGGGAGACTTATTACTCTTCAACTTACGTTCAAACTATGCTGGAGACACTGAAACATCCAGTGTGCCGCTGTTTCCCAGTGTGACCTACTAAAGAAGAAACTCCAGGCTACAAGTAGTAGGTGATGATTTCCAGTCCTGGGGTGGGAAGTTGCGAGCTCTCCTGGGAGCCCAAGATACTCAACTGGAAGAGGCCAACTCTTGAAAGACACTGGTGTCACCAACCCTCTCCATCTCATTCCTTTACCAAAGGATAAACTAAGAGAGGGCAAACATGGGTTTGTGTGGAACTGCACAAACATTGACAGGATTTCCCCAGCAATATTGGTATAGAAATTATCCACGCAGATGCACATGCAGTAATAAAGGTAAAATAGCATGACTCAGAGCACAGGCAGTTACTGTCAGGGGACACGACAGGTTCTCTGTGCTAATGTTGGGGCTTTGGGCACAGGTCCTGTCACAAAGAGAAGCTATTAGACTTCAAAAGCTGATAGTGATGCCTCCTAGAAAATTCTCCCTAAGTTTTGGCTGTGCCTTTCAATGTTTCAGATAATTTCCAGTGGAAATGAGGCTTCTGCCTCATGCCCCATGTACATAGTTACTCTCCATCCCTCRTAATAACTGCTGAAGCCATTGATTGCTTTCAGCCCAGCTTGTAATTGAGAGCAAAGCTCTCAGAAATATKCTGGACAGAGCAGTAAAACCCTGCTAATGCCCCCACAGAGGAAAAAACACCAACCTAAGTGAAGCCCTTCTGAGATGTTAGGAAATCTACAGGCAAGAGTGAGGTTAAGGACATTGCAGGAGAGATTCAGAAGAAAGTTTGCATCTCGCTAAACGCCAGAAAACCCACTCCTTGCTCAAGGTTATCCTCCCATATTGAATTGCTAGTACCCGAGAAGGCATGTGCTCTAGCTCCTGCTTTTCTTGTGGTTGTGGAGTTCATAACGTCTCTGCCTTGTGGGTTCTCTGATGTCTTATAAGAGATGAGTTCACATTGCCATTTCAGTACAATTCAATTAAAAAGTCAATTAGCCCAGATACAAAGCGATCGGCTTCATTAATTCTGCTGTTCATGGAATAGCACTGGGTTTTGTTGCTGTTTTATTCTGCTGTCTTATTCTACTCTGAATTGTATGTGACTTTTCCTGCTCCACAGTCCTAGTAGACACACGCGCACGCAGCATGCATACATCTTCTTTCCAGGTTCAGCAGTTGAAAATGTTGGAAGGGAGCAGCTCTAGGCAAGTCCCTACATGCTGCAAAACTCTTAAGCACTGTTAAGTAACAAGCAGAGCTTTTAAGAACATGGTTTTCAACTTCTCRGAAGGAACCACATGCTTTTCTGGATCACCTAGCCCTGTCCTCCAAGATTTTCTTTCATTTGCTGTGCATTTGGAACTGTGTTGTATTTCCTAGAAGTGAAATGGTGTCATCAAAARAAGAGTTTAAATTTTGTCAGTTATTGGCAGTATTTGGCAAATCCAAATTGTGTTGGCTTCTCTGTAAGTTCTGGTAGTTTCAATTCCTAGTCACATAGGCTGCAATTCAGCTTCAGACTACTTGTTTCAAAAAGGAATGACCACAGCAGGGAGATTGCTGGATGAYTGGCATTTGTTTACCAAGGAAAAAGGGAATTGAAGGAAGTGTCATATTTACAGCTTTGTATTTACTGGTAATTAGCTATCTCTGAGAGAATATGACACACATTGTTAGTTAGTGTTTGTTCCTAACATTTGACTTGAYTTATAAATTGAACTAGTTCTGGCTTTTAAAGAGATGAGTCCTGAAAAAGTGTCTGGAAAAACAAGTCTTCCCTGTTTAAATTAGGAATGTGCCAAATGACTGGCAGGTACTTGATATATAATTTAAATTTAAAAGAGGAAGAAACAGTTCTAGATAAAGATCTCCTGGGATATCTAGGGGAAATATATGCACCTATATTTAGCTTATCCCTGGTTTCAACCCCTAAATGCACACTCTTAGCTTTTGAAAAGAACAGGCCTTGATCCTTTAACAAGCCCTGCAAAGCTCTCTAATAAACCTACATCCTTTTTAATCATGTATGTGCTCCCCAGTTCCTTCTTTGTTACACCATGTTCRCTGAGATAAATCATAGAGCTGCAGATGTTCACGAGTCGTTAGAGAAGGAAGTTGATGGCGGGTGGTCATGGATGGCAGATCCTCTGCAGGAATCCTGACCCTGAGGCTTTGCCGTGAGAAGGGAGGAACTGGAGAGATTACTCAATGGCTGAAGGTGACATCGTCAAAGTGTCTTGCTAGAAATCTGCTCTTTCAGGCAACGCAGAGGAGGCAGCCAGCATCAGACTTGTGAATTAGAAGAACTTTGTGATAACTGAGATACAACTTGACTAGGACCTGAGCTAAAGCTGTCAAAAAGCTGTAGAGCTGGCAATTCAGAAGGATTTTGCACAACATAGCAGGGCATCTCTGCCGGGGAAGGAGAACAGATTGCTGTAGGAGGCAGCCATGGGGAGAGACATCAAGTCACAGTTTGTTATTGACTCTTGAAAATATTTTGCAAGARCTTGTGTGGAGAGAGAAGTTAAGATGAAGAAGTGAGAATGGAGAAACAAAACAGAACTGAGGTTTGGATTGAGGAGTTCAAATATGCTGTTTGACTAGGGAGAAGGCAGAATGAAGGGAGGGAGAGATCKTTCGCAGAATAGGAAGTCAGTCTGATCAGAACATTTCACATGGCTTTTCACATTTTGCCTTCTACAAGGGCAAAAACTGAAGGAGAGAATGTGAATGGGCCCGACCCAGCATGCGGATGTGGCAGGACAGGCCTCTCACTGGGACAGAAGGAAAGAAGAGCTGAGATAACAATCACATTACCAAAGGTCAGGGTACAGAGAGCAGGGAGGTGAGGCTGAGCTCGTGGGGACWTTTTCCCTAACATACTGGCCTTAATAAAAATTACCAATATTCTTCCTTTAACCCCTGCAGGACCCACGGAGACACCACACCATGGAAGTCACTRTCAAGAGGCATTTCCTGAGTTTTGCTGTTTTCCTGCTGCACTGTGTGGTCCGCAAGGCGAGCTGTGAGAAAGGCAACACTTCTCCTCTGCACTTCACCCACTTCTTCTACAATGCCACCATCTATGAGAATTCAGCCCCCAAGACCTATGTGGAGAGCTACGTCAAAATGGGTATTTACAAGACAGACCCTGAGTGGGACATCAGATACAGAATAGCCTCTGGAGACACCACCGGTCTCTTTAAAACAGAAGAACACRTGATCGGGGATTTCTGCTTCTTGAGAATAAGAACCAGGAGCAGCAACACAGCACTTTTAAACCGGGAGGTCAAAGACAGTTATATGTTAATAATCAAGGCCACAGAGAGCACCTTTGCCTATGAAGCCTGGGCCAAAGTCTTGATCCACATTCTGGACAGAAATGACTTGAAACCTCTCTTTTCACCCCCCTCCTACAAAGTGTCCATCAGAGAAGACACTCCTCTGAAAACGGTGGTCAGCACGCTCAGTGCCACAGATGCTGACGCTGGCCAGAACGCTGAGTTCTACTATGCCCTCAACACCAAGTCCAACTTATTCACCATCCACCCCACCACGGGAGCAGTTATGACCACAGGTAGGCTGAACAGCACCCATCGAGGCAGGCACCATCTGCAAGTTTTGGCTGTGGACAGAATGAGAAAGATCACAGAGGGGAATGGTTTTGGGAACCTGGCTAGTCTCATGATCCAAGTGGAACCATCTGCCAGGAAACCCCCCTCTATCTCCTCGGTGAAGGTGACACCACCCGACTCAGCCAAAGACTTTCTCTATGCAACTCTGTCTGTAGAAAGTAGTGACTCAGAGGCAGGGATAGATTCAGTTGACTTTGTGGATGGAGATCCGGGAAGACATTTCAAAGCCATCAAATCCTACTTTGGGAGCACCGAGTTCATGATTGTGTCAACCAAAGAGGTCAACTGGCTGCTTTACCCATTTGGTTTCAACCTCAGTCTGCAAGCCAAGGACAAGAGCAAGCCACCACTGTTCTCTCCTGTTAGAGTTATCCACATACCTCCCTCCAAGTATGTCTCTGCCAGATTTGAGAAAGAAGTGTACCGGGTCCAGCTCAGTGAATTTTCCCCAGCTGGAAGCCAAGTTGTTATGGTGAAGATCACACCAGTCTTTCCAAATCTTAAATATATTTTGAGACCTACTCCTGACAGCACAAGCTTTAAAATCAATCCTCACACTGGGCTGATAACTACAGTCAGAGCAATGGACTTCCATGAGCAGCCTCGTTTTGAACTTGAAGTTACAACTGTTAGCAGTCACACATCCACAACTGTTGTCATTGACATCACTGACTGCAACAATCATGCGCCAACTTTTAGTCAGTCTTCATACCGCGGGGCCTTTGATGAAAACGTTCCTCCTGGTACCAGTGTCTTAACAGTGAGGGCTACAGATGAAGATGAAGGAGACAATGGCTTTGTCACCTACACCATAGCCAACCAGAAATCGGTTCCCTTTGTTATTGACCCCTATTCTGGCATCATTTCCACCTCCAAGTCAATGGACTATGAGTTGATGCAGAGATGGTATCATCTGCGAGTGTGGGCATCTGATTGGGGCTCACCCTTCCGCCACGAAACGGAGGTGTACGTCTCCCTCATGCTGAGCAATGTCAATGACAATGCTCCTGTGTTTGAGAAGGCAAGCTGCAGTGGCACCATCCCACGGGACTTTCCTGTTGGGAACCCTGTGGCCACGGTCTCTGCAATCGACAGTGATGAGCTGCAGCATATCAAATACGAAATCAAGTCTGGCAATGAGTTACGACATTTTGAACTGAATCCCATTTCTGGAGTTATATCCCTCAGAATATCTCTGCGAGATCTTCCTTCTGAACAGCCACTTTTCTACTCTTTGAAAATAACTGCAACAGATGGAGAGAACTATGCTTTGCCAACATCTGTAAACATCACTGTGGTCAGCCAAGGTCTCCCTGTCAAAATGCAGTGTGAGGAAACAGGAGTCTTGAAACAACTGACAGAATCTATCATACACTCTATTGAGTCTCAGTCTCAAGGCCATGGGCAGGATGATGAAACATCTCTGAACTTACACCTTATAAACCATAATGCTCCAAAGTTTGATGACAGCTTTCCACGATCTATTGATATCATAGAGACTGTTCCCATCAACTCAACAATTGCTGACCTTTCAGCTATTGATCCTGATACTGGTTTTAATGGGAAATTGGTCTATGTGATCTCAGATGGAAATGATGACAGTTGCTTTACCATTGACCTGGAACTGGGCCTCCTTCAAATCCTTTCTCCTCTAGATCATGAACGAACCAGCTTCTACATTCTTAACATTACTGTGTACGACCTTGGCACACCACAAAAATCATCTTGGAAACTCTTGGCTGTGAATGTGTTGGATACCAATGACAACACTCCTAAATTCCCACAAGGTGCCTACTGGGTGGCTGTATCAGAACATGTAGCAAYGGGGACAACAATAGCTCAACTGAAAGCAGAAGATGCTGATACAGATGACAATGGGAGAATAAAGTATTCTCTCCTAACCCCCACTGATAAGTTTGCCATTAACAGTGTCACTGGAGAAGTGAAAGTTACAGGTGCCCTGGATAGAGAACTGTGGCCTTGCTATGTGCTGAAAATAGAAGCTAGGGACCAGCCCAAAACAGGCTACCAGCTGTTCTCTGTTACGGATCTCATTGTGACTCTGGAGGACGTAAATGATAACACCCCGCAATGCCTCCCAGCCCTCAACAGTGTGAAGGTCCCAGAGGACCTGCCCRTAGGAACCATTCTCCTGTTTCTGGAGGCTTTTGACCCAGACACTGGCTCTGGGGGTGAGGTGAGGTACAGCCTCATTAATGATGAGGAGATGATGTTTCATGTGGATAAGCTGACCGGGGCACTCCGGTTGGAGAAGGAGCTGGACTATGAGAAGAAGGACTCTTACAATCTAACTGTGCAGGTCAGTGACGGTGGGAAGCCCTTCTCTCACTCTTCCCTCTGCCACCTGGAAGTGAACATCCTTGATGTCAACGAGAACTTGCACCCACCACGCTTTGCCTCCTTTGTCTTCAAAGGCTGGGTGCAGGAGAACAGCCCTGAGGGCACATCAGTGATGATGGTCACAGCAAAAGATATCGATAAGGGGAAAGATGGAGAGGTTCAATATTTCCTCCGAGAGGGCACTGGCCTGTCCGTCTTCCGCATTGAAAAGGACACAGGTAATGACAGCTTAGTATAATGGTGTACCTTAAAGGCTTAAACTACATGCTGTGTTTGGCCTGACTTTTTGACCCAATAGGACATTTCTATGTTCTCTCTGTTTACAAAGTTCCATGCATTCAAATCTTTCTTGCTTGTGCAGGGATGTACAACGTGCATCCCTGTATCTAGGGAGGAGCAAGCACGGTTTGTCTCCTTAAAATAATGGAAAATCRATGTCTATCATCCTACAAAACACCAAGGTCTTACCTTTCACTTGTGTACCAAATTACCCTCAGCACAAGCAAGCCCTCACCTTCCACACAATCTCACAGCCATACAAGGTTTGTGCCACAGTTTGTATCTGCAGCAAAGACCAGGAAGCAGACTAGAGACACAGATTGGTCTGGCATTAAGGACAAAGTGGTCTGAGTTCCTTAAATCCCTCACAAGCACTTTCTGTCATTCTTCTAGGCACCATCCGGACCATAGGACCAGTCGACCGAGAAGGAACATCTCACTACTGGCTGACAGTGCTAGCTCTTGACCTAGGAACAATTCCTCTGTCTTCTGTGACTGAAATTTATATTGAAGTCACCGATACCAATGACAACCCACCTCAGATGTCCAGACCTGTCTTCTATGCCTCTGTGATGGAGAATTCTCCACCAAACACGTCTGTCCTTCAGCTCGATGCCTTAGATCCTGACTCTAGCTCAGAGGGAAAACTCACTTTTCACATCCTAACGGGAAATCCTCAAGGATTCTTCGCCATTAACCTGATTACAGGTAAGACTGACCCAACTCAGCATCTGTTTTTTGAGGCTCCCAAGTGCCCAGAGGACGTTACATAGTCAATATAAACAGCCCACACAGCTGCCTTTGTCACACCTTCCTTCTGCAGCAAAGTCCCAGTCTCCAAATACACTGTGTGGGGAGGCTAAGGATTGAAACCCTCAACCTGAGGGCTGCTATTTGCATCCAGATGGCTCTTAGAATGACACAAATGTGCTACTTTCAAAGCACTAAACAGAACCAAGCAGTTGCTTTTAATCTTCCCCCTTATAAACAACTGCCCTATTGCACAGCCTGAGCCAGGAAACACCCTTCTGGAGGTGACTATCTGTTCCTGAGACAGACCAAGGCAGGATTAATAAAAATGAATCCCACTGCATTTAAAGGCTCCACCCGTTCTCCGGCACTGTTAATGTAGTAAGTGTAGTAAGCCTCTTCTGCCATCTTCCTAGACTGTATCTTTCATCTGAGGATTAATTACCAGATCTTTCAGAGCCATCAAAAACCCGCTGATGTTTTCTGTAAACAGCTTCCTCAAACTATCCCAGCAGAGCTGACATTGGGCCAGTCTGGCAAGGAAAGCTGTGCCGAGCCCTTCACTCCATCAGCTCCTGGGAGAAGAGGGAAGGGAGGGCACAGAGCCTGAGTATGGGAGAGGATTAATTGCATGACTTTGATCTCCTGTGGATGATAAAAGCAGTTCACCTACTGCAGCGGGATAGAAGCCTGCTCTCAGATGAGAAAGGAGCTGAATGTATTGAAAAAGGCTAGCACAGCTCTCAATTGGGTGTTAGCTGTGGTGTACTGGCTGTCTGGCAGTCCTTTACAGCTGGCTAGGAGAGGGATGTTTAGAATGAAATTKTTACGCTAAAACACTGAAATCCTGGTTGCAAGAGGTTCATAGGGTGTCTCTTCTTGGCACCATGTAGATACACTTGGAGATGTCAGCTAACTCTGACCACTGCTACCCCCAGTTGCAGCTACCTCCACTCTCAGAATCTTTTTAGCCAGGTCAGGGCATTACTCTGCATCCAACTTTCCCACATAATCCAAATGACTATGCACAACTCAGCCCCATGGACAGCTTGCGCAAATGCAGGTCTCCATGGAAAGGTGCCTTCAGAGGCCCTGTTTTAGAAGRACATTGCCTTTTTGATGGGATGTGGGCCAGAAACAGCTATCGGGACACCAGGCTAGCTCCCCTCATCTGCTGAGCTCCAGCTTGCACCCATGCACCCTGCAGGAAATTCAGCTTTCTCTATGCTGCAGGCAAAACTTTCACCCCAGTGTGAGTGCAGCCCTACAAAGCCATGCTCCAATGCTGCTGTGTTTTACGGTAAAACAAGCGACATTGGCAAAATCTGAACATTTGCTAATGAGACACCTCACCTCTAAGCCTACCCTTTAATTCCCATCTTAGGCAAAAAAAGCTCTCTCGGCTATGAGTCATCTCCTATCCATCTCTGTCTGCAGTCAGGTAATTTGCATGTGAAGAGCGATAAGTTTGTCAGTCCTGTAAGAAACTCATGAGCTGATCTTATCTCTTGGACAGTTACTGGAGGTCTCTTCTTTAAACCCTGAACTTAGAGGTTGTTTAAGGATCTGCTTCCAAGCGTGATGAGGATTCAGTTATCTGTTGTTTTACTTGTATGTCACCCAAAAGAACAAATAATTACCTGCAAACATTGGCGTAAACTGAGCAGTTTATATCCTCATGCTTACAGTATCTAAAGAGAGGTCATCTGCTACTACTGCCAGAAGGAATATTACAGCTTGTCTAAATTTCAGGGCTGTAAACATCTTATTGGAAACCCTGTGATATTTTCATTTTGCAGATGAGGGCATGATAGTTGTTGCGTTAAGTAGAATAAAAATATAAYCTTTGGTCTCAGCCTGGTAGTGCAGCATTGGAAGATGAACTGCTAGTCTTTCCGTTCCTGGTCATTCACATCAGTGCAGGGTTGTATTCAAAAAAAGGGTTATCCCAGTGCAGTGCAAATCAAATGACTTGCATTTGAACAGGAGAAAAGAGAAAGCACCGCAGGTATCTGAGCACTATAGTGCTACTAGACCACTGAGGCTTATTCTGGATTTTTACTTAGGACATGTCCTTTTATTTTCAAATGCAAWAAATGCATCTCTTCTTTCACTACCTAGAGGAAATGATCACAAAAAGACCCAGAAATATTTCAGCTCTTGAAATGCCAGAGATCTATATATCCRGATCGCCAATACTCCTTCCATGGTCAATCCCAAATCCTATGACAGTAAAAGAGTTTGAGTAGGCAGAGCTGCTTATCTGTGATGAAGCTGAATCTCTGTCGCATTATTCAATGATAAAAATTGAAGTCTCAAGAGGAAACCACAAAGGCTGCCACTCTCAGTCACACGATTTGAGCAAAGGACGGGATAATCTGCATGTGCAAGGAGTTCCTCCAGCACTCAGATGAGAAGGGAGGCTCCTACATGCGGAGAAGACTCTGATAGAGACCTCTTCACTTTTATTCCACACTGTCATCAAAGAATAAATAAGTCACATGGGCACTGAAATAAGCCAGAGGTCAGTCTGGGTCTCTCCTAGGCAGGACACTCCTGCTAGGAGCCCCTTGGCAGAAGCAGAAGAGGAGGAAGCTTGTTCTCATCCTGTGTCGAAGAGGAATTAAGGTCCTGATTTACTGTTACAACAGACACGTCTACACCCAGAATAACCCTGCAGAGTAGCCCTGTATAATTATTCAGGGCACAGTGCCACACTATTGCAAGTAACCTATTTCTGGTCCTGGAGCCAGCTTGTTCTGTGTTTGATTGAGTATCTCGACACGGGGGTGGGTTGGCCAGTGGAGACATACCCAGCAAGGCCCCTTGACTTTTCCTCCTGAGGCCTTGCAAAGCGACAGGAATGGCCGTGATAACTGTCCCTCAGCAGGGCTTGGCCCCTCCTGAACTACCACAGAAGGGCTTTAAGCTCTTCCAGCTCTCAGCTCCCTGAAGAGGGTGGAGAAAAAAAGAGGGAAAATAAATGAAAGGCTAATGAGAAGAGGGAATAAAACTGTGCAGTGAGATGAAAGCTTTCTGCCATCGGCGATGGAATCTCTCCAGCCCAGCCTGGCAGCTGGTGCAGAGCAGTGTTTGTGGGAGACAGAGAAATAGATAGATACATGGAGAGATGGGCAGATAGTAGGGTTTGGGTTATTCTTTTGCTGGAAAGGTTTTCAGCTTGTTTTGTGCAGGGTTTGCAGTCCCTGGTGTGAAGGGGGTTCCAGTCCAGATGGAACTGGGGAGGAATGGAGAGGCTATGGCAGGAAGAGTCAGGACGAAGCCATTCATCCTGCTGAAAGGCTGTTCGGAGAATCCTTTTACCTTGGACTATTCATCTCCAGCTCTTATCTAGAGCTTGTTCTTCTGATCCTTCTCCTGCGGTACCAGTGTCCACGGGCTTCCCCAGGATGCCTGTGGTTCCCAGAATTTCTCTGCATGGAAGGACATCCAAACACAGCCTGCTTTTTAAATCTGAGGGATGTCTGCACTGCTGCTCCCCGAGCCAACATACCACAGGCTCCAGCTGAGCATGGAGTAGTGCAAAGCAGGGTCAGAACAAGAGGGGAGGTGGTAGGAGSAGAAGAAGAGAGAAGAGAAGGTGAAATGGAAGCAACAGTGAGACAACAGAAAGAGGATTTCAGGAGAACAACCTCTTCCCTTCTCCGGCTCTTGTGAAAGCCCCAATGCCTGCAAACCTGATTCTGGCTATTTTAACTATCTTAGATTTTCTTCCCCGCAGCGAGGGCAGGGGGCCAGCAACCTCCACCCCAGCCCTGCTCTTGCCAGCAGAAGTTATTATTATTTTTTGTTCCCTGACAACAATGCACTGTTAATTCTGCTGCTCCTGTTCCAACACGACCAGCTTTCCTCTCTCCCCTTTCCAGGCAGCAAGCSGGAGAATTACAGACAATCCTTTCCCATTGCTGTGTGTAGATAGGCTGCAAGAGCACAGTGTATGCCTGTCTGTATGCAAGCAACAGAAGAGATAATTTCTGGACCTTCAGGTGAATGCAGAGCTTGGCTAATTGGCCGAGTGCAATTAGGACCTTTGACRGTTTTGTTCAGTCTCTGTAGGACTCAGCAGAAACCTTCAGGGCCATATACAAGAACATAAATAAAGGACACCCACTCAATCATAAGTCTCGTGGGTCGGGCTAGCTGGTGTTTTCCAGAGGGGCAGGGACTGCACTGATAACTCGCACATGTGCACATGCACACACAAAACACTCTCATTAAAAACTAAACGTCCACTTCCCAGGTCCTTGTAAGGGACAGCAGAAAGAACCAAGGAACTGTTTCCCCAGGCCACGAAAGCTAACGGCAGTTCCCCTTTAATAACAGTTTCCACTTCCATTTTAGCCCTCTGGCTTCACAGGGTGTATAACCAAGTAGCAACAAATAAAAATATGCATTAATTCCAGCTGGCTTCTCTTGAACACCACGTCTGATCCCCGTCTCCCTGTCTCTGGGTGCTCAGCTGCCGTGTGAACACTGCTGGCAGTTTGTGCACCTTGGCAGCCGCACAGCACCACRGCTCTACGAGAATTAGAGTGATTAACCGTTAACCACAAGAGCTTTCTGATCTCAAAGCAGAATGGTAACTGGCTCTGGAGAGGGRAACTGGGAGCCACGACTGGGCACAGGGTAAAGGACAGAGGAAGTTTGCCCGCGGTCAGGTGGAGAAGCCAACCCTTTGACTTGTGGCTCAACAGATATGAAACTAAACCCAAAAATGCCATCTGGTAAGACTCCCAGCTGGGATATGGTACAGGTCTGTGATAGAGAGAAGAGTCAGCTCTTACTCCCCAGGAGATGTGCGCATCTTCAGTGGTACAGACATTCAGGATAGTCATTAAGTTCCAGTTTATCTGCCTTCACTACAGTCCTTCTTCTCCAGCTCTAGAAAGCTCAGCTACAATCCTGTTTTCTTTCATTTTTATCATTAGGTCATGAAAGAATTTCAGGGTGTGGCCAGACAAATCCAAATAATCACTTCAGAGTGGTTTAAGTTACCTTCAATCAGCTGGCATGCAGTAACCAAGTGCAAACAAGGTATTAGTCTGTTGCAACTGAATTTTGCAATCCGATAGACTAAAAATATCCCCAGTGTGCACACAGGTATTGCATGGCTCCGTTGTCAATATCTAGCTATGTGTCCTATGGGCTTGTTAGGCCAAAATTATGAACGATTCCCTGAGGTAGCTGGAGTTTTAGGCTTTGCTCCCCTGTCCYAGCCAACCTATTGGCAATGTGGACAGGAGCATCAGTGAACCACTGCTGCAATTCCTTCTTTAGGCCCCCCATTAAGAGAGTATTTCCATGCATATCAAGAGTTTTGCTGCTAATGCAGCCCTACAGCCTCCCACGAGCCTGGGAGAGGTTCAAAAGCTCCTCAGCCAGTGTGCTTTCAGGCCACTGCTGGGTCTTCTTCACCTGCCGAGACGTCAAAAGGAAGATTAGGGAGAAGAAAAAACAACCATGACATACATGCAAACAGAGTCTTTCAAATCATCTTGTTATAACACATTAAGGAGTGTTGATTTATGATTGTAAAGGCATCAAATAAATGTTTAGTGCGGCGTCTGGTGCCAAATATGAATAATCCCAGAGAACAAGCGGAAACGGTTAACAATAGTCTTGTTCCAAGCAGCTGCTCTTTGCTCCCTCCTTCAGCTGCCCAGTGTTTCCTGCAGCTATTTGAAACTTTCTCCTGCCTATCACGCTCAGACAGCAATACACCAAGGTATGATACAACTGAAAACAATACTATTAATTAAAACTTTTTGGCTTTGGACCAGAAATGAGAGTTGAGGTGGGTTCACATAACTCTGATTTACAAGTCTTTCAGGATGCACAAGTGCTCGTGCTCACACCACTGCAAATGCACACTGCCTCCCATGCAAAGCATTTCCCAGAGTAGCATGAGCCTGAATCACTGTTTGCGGTGGTCAGGAAAATTCACCCTGCCTTTCATTTGTGCGAAGAAGCAGGATTTCTCTTTGCGAGGAATAAACTTCATGATAACAGTGACTGCTGGGAGCAGGAGATGTGGGGAATGGACAAAAACTCTCACAGGTGTCAGACTTGACAACTGTCAGAAAATCATGCATCATATATACAATTTCATCATCTGTAAAGCAGTTGTGAAAATGGTCTAGAGCTGCTTTTCCCCAAAGGTGAAGAGTCAAGGCGCTTGATAAGGACTATTATCAAACCAGACGTGGAAACAGAAGCCTCAACTCCATCCTTTCCACACTTGCATTTACTCAGCTTAGTCATTGACAAGCCAAAAAGAGGCAATTATAGTGATTTTGTTTAAACTCTAGTTTATTATAGCCACAATTCCTCCCTTCTGCATCCAAACTATTCCCTGCCATTAAAYTAGTGTGTATTTTTTAGAAACCCCTCAAATCTTGCAATTGTCAGAGGATTCATCCTGTCTCTCAGCAAGGCTTAAACAATATACCAACATTATTATCAACTGTGTACCTTATTTTTAGCCTGAATGCATTTGTTCTAGTGGTAGAATAGAGGGTGTTTCCCAAGACAGAAGACAAACTTTTGTCAAAACACTATAAATTACAAAGAGCAAGGTTCAGCACAGGAAAATAGGAGTCAAGACTTCTTAAAAGGCCAAACTTGTGCCAGCACATGCAGAATGTTTCTTACTTAGAGGCATAAGAAAAGTTTTGTTTTCACAGTCCTGCAGCCTTTCTCACCGAACGCCTTGACAACCCTCAACTGATGTAGGCATCTGGTAGGTGTCCCCCCTCTTCTGTGGTCTCTGTAATCAGAGGAGCGAGAGSAGCACCTCCGCACAGGGATTCACGCTGGAAGCGGACAGCTTGCCATCTGGGGGTATCAATTTGTCTTTCTCCTCTGATCACGAAGGGAACCTGAAACAGGATGGGCAGGCAGGCTGATGTGGGGCACGCGGGGATTTGATCAGCCCTGGCTTTCTTCGGACGCTGAGTCTTGGAGCTCAAAGGGTTTCTTTCTTGGCAGGTCTGATTTCTACAACTTCACGGCAGCTGGATCGAGAATACAAGGCTGAACATATCCTAGAGGTGGGTAATGATGATTGTAATTAGCTTTATTTACCTACAAGTGTATTAAGTCCTCAAAGAGCTTTCCTTGCAAGTTGGAGCACAGAGAAAGAATCTCATCCCATCAGCTCCCAACTGCTGGGAAACTTAATTAAATGGTGTGTGTTGCCCTAAGAGACAGCTGCAGCAGTACTGCGGGGTTTATTATTTCCTTACTGAAGACTAGAGCAAAAGGCCTGTTCTGGAAGCTGTGGGAATGCAGGAAGAAGACTGGAATTGTCCTCTAGCAGGATGGATAATAAGTTGTGGGGGAAAGAGCAAGCCAGCGAAATCCACCCTCATTTATCTCATTGTATCAGACATTGCTCTGTAGCTTTGTGTTACCGGCCCCCATCCTTAGCTGCTCCAAGCTATGTGTACTTACATTAGAAGGATTTTGRGGTGTTTCAGTCTATCAGGGTGATGGAGGATAATACATTTCTCTCTCCAGTGCAACATGCTGGGAGCGTGCACAGGGAATTGAGGATGGGTGATAACTTGCGAAGCCATTGCAATATAAACATTTTCAGTTGTGTGACCCCTAATGACCAATCTGACCCACTGCCAGGAGCCACTGCAAGCAGGAGCCCTGCAGACGTGTCTCCCTATGCATGCACAAGCCTTGCACAGTGCCAGCTACAGCCACCAGATTTTACCCTGCAGAGAGGAGTAATGCCTCTGAAAATGTTGAGATACAAATGCAGATCCACACCAAAACCCCTAGCTTAGTCATTGCCCATCAGGATGAAGGCTGGCTGCTCACGTCCTAGGTCACAACAAAGAGCTCTGTCACCTACTCCCTTTGCTTGCTGACAGGTGGCTGTTTCAGACAACGGAGAGCCACCCCTGAAGTCCACCAGCAGAGTCGTGATACAAGTCCTGGATGCCAATGACAGTCCTCCCAGTTTTCCTCACAAGCTCTTCATGGTGCAGCTCCCCGAGAGAGACGCCTCAGAGACGCCGCTGCCGGTCTACAGGCTGATCGCTTCAGACCGTGATCAGGGCCAGAACAGCCAGATCACCTACACCATTGAGGAGGAGGAGGAAGGGATATTCACCATCAATCCAACAACCGGCATGGTATTCTCCAGGAAAGCTTTTCCTGCCTCCGAATACAACATACTCACGGTAAGAGGAGAGGGAAACAGAGAAAGCCAATGGGMAGAGATGGGTGGAGAGGGAAAGAGAGGAAAGGCTGCAGAAACAGAAAAGATAAAAGAAGGAAAGAGATGGAGAAAATGCATCAGTGGGAAGAGAGTTTGAATGAGACAGTCTTGGGTTACAGGGAGAGAAACTGTGAGGGAATGATGGGAAATGCAGAAGGTAAGAAGCTATTAAAAATGGAGGATAAATTTAAAATTAACTGTCCAACCCACTCTCAGAGACGAACACAGTGATCCATGATCCCATATGGGTGTGGACCTGAACCTGAAGAGCCTATAGGTTTCAACAGTGCCTCCATTTGGCAGTCTGATCAGGCCATTGGGGTTGGATATAGATTTAAAGCTCTCCCACACTCTGTGGGTCCTTGCAACGAGGCTTGTGATCCAGGTCTCTGCTGTTGATTGAGCTTGACAGATTTGCTTGATGGTCAAGAGGAATTTGGGTTGCACGGCTCTACCTTGGAAGCAGCCAGAGCACGGGCCACCAGGTCAAGATCTGTTTTGTGGGATTTTGGGCACACTCGGACCTGAAACTCCTGATGGGTGGGAGAAGCASCTTCCCATGGGGCTCCCATGGGCTAAACCAGCCTTCTCCCTGACTGCATGTGCATTTTCTGGCAGGTCAAGGCAACAGACGGTGGCAGCCCACCACTTTCCTCCCACGTGCGGCTTCACATCAGCTGGGTCTCCCGGCCCGGCCCTTCCTCGGAGCCACTAGCTTTCGATGAACCCCATTTTAACTTTGCCGTGATGGAAACAGATCCTGTAAACCATATGGTGGGAGTGATCAGCATTGAAATGGGCCCCAGCCAAGTGTGGTTTAATATCACAGGTGAGACACAGAAATTAAACCAGGGCAGCGGTGTCTGGGAGCGTTTGCCCCAGCTCCCTTGGCTTTCAGCGCTTGCRTGCCTGAGCTAATGAAGTTGTTTGCTTTAAGTGTAGGTGAGCTACAGGGAAAGCTT
Source organism: Oceanodroma leucorhoa (assembly GCA_030449065.1). Classification (NCBI taxonomy): domain Eukaryota; kingdom Metazoa; phylum Chordata; class Aves; order Procellariiformes; genus Oceanodroma; species Oceanodroma leucorhoa. Next base: position 654,177 of record JASVER010000154.1, on the reverse strand, counting down.
TCTCACAGACACCAAAAGGCTTAAACAGCCGTAGACAAAGCTGCCCGTCCAAGGGCTCCGGTGCCAAGTGCAATTATCTAACACACTTTTTTAATGACATTCTGGGACTTGCCAGTRTTTGAGGTGTTCTCCGATGTCGCGTGAAAGGCAGGGCATGCCAGTCCCAGCTCCTCCTGGGAATCGAGTAACACTGTTAGTTGTGGTAAAACAGCCTGCAAGGATCCAGGTGTCTGGCTGGGTCTTGCAGACACCCCCACCCCTTGTTTCTCCCTCCCTGCTGAGCCCACAGTCTCGACAGGGAGCCGAGAGGGAAGGATTCCTCAAAGAGCTGGTCTGACCTAACTGGTGGGGCTCTCCTTTTTACCTCACAGCATCCCAGGGATGACTTAGACATGAAACATGAAGAAGCTGTAGGGCCTCCTCTAAGACACAGGATGCTAGGGCAGAGGGGACGTGGGCTGTCACCCCAGGGGACTCGTCAGGCAGCGCGTGTGCAGAACTGGTCCTACTAACGAGGGCCAATTGTGCTCATGTAATTTGGTGTTTTGAAGTGGTGCCCCAATCTGTCTTACACAGCCTTTCCCTGACACTGCCTGCAGGGTTTGCCCTCATCAGACAGTCAGACAAAGCCTTAATTGGGTGAGTGAATAGTTTTTCCCTTTACTATGTTAGGGCAGGGATAATGGTGTATAAATACAATTAAGCAACAAGAGATACAACGCTACAAGGAGCAGACAATATCAGTGCTAGGCTTATCTGGCATTAGTAGTGTCTGCTTGGGTTTGCAGAATTAACGGTATATTCCTCTGAATGTTAACCTATCATTTCCCTGCTGAGTGCTTGCCTGTATGCTCGACCTCATCTTTGCCAGTTCCTAGTGCACCAATTGCTACTTAGGGCTCTCTTGGTTTCTATACTGGTGGAGGAGGACAGAATTTCATTTTCCCTGCTAGGGAAGCAAAGCATCACTGTAGCTGGCAACCAAGTGGGTGATGCAGAGATCCARAAGCCTTCAGCACCTCATTCAAAAACTCACCTTTGCCAGTCCACAAAGGCTCTGTCACTGGGATTGATGGTGTCTGCAAAAACTCTGACACAGCAGCATCTGTCTTCATGTCTTTCCTTTCCTGGGCTTCCTCTTTCCCTTTGGCACCATGCAAAGGAAGCCTTCTCTCTTTTCTGAGGGAAAGGCATCCATGAGTCTCTCTTTTCCTCTGTCTCTGCTTCTTTCTGTCTCCTTCCCAGCGGGAAAATGGTGGTCCAGATGGCTGGCAACCACTGCATTTCTCCCACAAGGGAAGATGTGTAATTTAACAACCAGCCAAGATTTTCCCAGCTGGTAAGAGAATAAAGCAGAATCCAGAGCATCCAGTAGCCGGGAAGGGAGAAGCTGAGACCTGGGATAAATTGCAGAAAACTGCTTCTACCTCTCCATATCTCAGAACAGCGTAGCGGTGTTTCACGTGCAATAGAGAACTAACAGGCCACCAGCAAGCGAGGCATGAGAAAGGAGCTGCCACGCCAGGGCTGAACAGCCATGGCATGAGGGACAGCCTTCTGCTGCTGAGCCGCTCAGGCCTGCGGTTCCCTGCACTACGCAGCCATCTGGGTTGCAGGCAACAGGCTCTGCTCACCCTGGAAGCACCGTCTGCCTCCCCAACTGTTCAAGTATTGGGCTTCTTCAGGTAGCTCACAGGCTCCCAAGCATGGCAATGAAGACCATCGCTGGTATGCCCACAGTGTGACCTTGAATTGGAAGCCAGCAAGCACGTTGTTCAGCCCTGCAGGTCCCTGATCCATGCTAAGCCTGTGATGCTGCATAGCTGGAGACCTTGTGCAAATAAATCAATGCTCAAATGTGCCTCTTGCAGATCTAGCCAGGACATCATACGCATACGTGCATCCTTTCCCCTTCTCTCCTCCTCCTCATTTTCTCTAATTCGCCTCACCTTCCCTTCTGTACTCCTTTGTCACCATCTGTGACTGCCTCTTTGTCCAGCTTTTCCACGTCCTCCCTTTCTCCGGTGTCCATCTAGCATACTTTGTATTGAGTTTCCAGATTTGAGGGAAACCTCATCTATGGCACTGTCCCCAGTCTAGCTGTGGACAAAGAGGTACAGCTAGAGTGAATGCCTACACATCCCCATTCAAGGTATATTCCCTGTCACGCCACATATCTGTGGCTGGGCTTGAGCTCCTTGTGTGGTTTGTGTATGGTGTCTGGAGAGGAAATCCTCATCCTTTGRATCTCCAGGCAGCTCCTGGAATCTCTTCCCCTGCAGAGGCTGCTGGCACCTGCAGTTYGCTCCAGACAGAAATCTAACTGTAACTGTCCCCCCTTTCCTTTTCACATCTCTCCCTTAYCCCAGGTGGTGATGATGACATGGATTTTGACATTGAAAAGAGCACAGGCAGCATGGTCGTTGCAAGAGCCCTCGATGCAAGGAAGAAATCAAGCTATAACCTGACAGTAGAAGTCACTGATGGGTCCACTACCATCAAAACCCAGGTAATGTTTTTTCTTTAGTAGAGACCCATCTAGAGTGAGTATATGCCAAAGGGAATCTCTTCTGACTCTACTGAGCTCTGGATCAGGTGCCAGGCACAAGAATCTCCTTACACTGTGATCTTACATTACACAGTGGCCAAAGTCTTTCCTAAGTACCAAGCTAAGACWTTTTTTTATGTTGTTAGAAACACAAATGGTCTAGGAAAGCCCRGGCCTTTCCTGTTGATCACAGCCAGCACACAAGGACACATCTACACCACCAGCCAAGCTGGGGTGGCAGTTCACACTCTCAGACCTCAACTTGCTCTCAGCTGCTCAGGCTGAACTACAACATGGCTGGGACAACATGCTAAGACATAAGGGAAATACGTATGCAGTTAGATCAGGCTTGGCTCCATGGTACCATGTCAAGGGGTATTCCTGGGACTTGCTAGCCCTTGTAAAGCCAGCACAGATGCATCTGCAAGAGGTGAAGTGAGGCCCTGCCTTGTGCTGCTCCAACTGCATGGAGCATTGATAACATATCAGCACTGAGGTCCATGGGTCTGAGTGGGGCAACTGCAGAGATGCTGTATCCTCTGAGTTGGCACATGAAAAGCAAGCTCTGGTGAAAGGAGGTACGCTGCTCTCAGGCATGTCCCCGAGCCCTAGTTAAAATGGTTGCTGAGATTTGCCCATCTTTACCTACCCTCAGGAGGGGTATTCAGGGCTTGATCTTTCACCAACTGTTTTCTCCACACATAAGAAACGTCCAAAAATCCAACTCTCATTGCACAGGAAGACCTAGAACGTGAGTCACCCATCAGTGACGCTTATCGTGGGAAATTCACTGCAGAGGTTTGCGGGGGATGATGAGTGAGGAACACTACCATTCCCGTGAAACGCAATGCTAACGGACGGCTATCTATCTCAACTATCTTCAAATATTGTTCCAAATAAACAAACAAAGCCCCACCTTGCCTGGTGTGCATTCCCTGCCACCTTGCATCTCATCCCTACGTTTATTTTGGCACTCAAGGCCGCTAGCAGATGTCAAAAAAACCTGCTTGTGCAAAACACCCATGGCATGTTCAGGTTTGCTAAAGGAAGCAAATTACTACTCTTGGTTGGGACTTCCTAAGATACAGTCAACACTTCAGGAGAGGGTTCAGGACAGTCAGGGTAGGAGACCGAACAGAAGAAACTAGGTGACTTTTCAGGCAGGATTCAGGCAGGGCATTCGTAGGGGTTGGCTGTTAAATGCAGAGGGGAAGATTGGGCTAAAAAGTGTAGACCACAAACTTTGCTTCTGCATACCTTCTCCACACTTCTGCTGCTCTTGATAGGCCAGCCCCTCCCTTCCTTTACCAAACATCCCCCCTCTGTCAGCTTTCTGGTGTGTAGTTAATGAGTGCTGGTGTGGAGGCACCAGCCAGCAAAGCTGGCACCACGGCTGATCGACTGCTACTTTTCACAGCAGGCTGTGACAGTTTCCCCGTGTGCCAAGTGCAGGCACGTTCAGGCTGAATGGCTTGCCAGATTGGAGACATTAAAAAAAATGAGAGGAAGCAAACTGAAAATCACTAAGGGAAGGCACAGCAGGAGTTCTTTGCGGAGAAGGACAAAAGGGCTCCCAGTGACCATGGATGGCAAAGCTCCAAAAGTTGGAAAGCTGTGATGGTTACGGGGCTCAGAGCATTGCTACACCCAAGACGGGTTGGTAGCTGAAATCTTACATGGCTGCATAAGTCAGGTTGCTCCCACACCTCTGCTGCCCTCACTGTGCTGTCTCCCCCTCAGGCATTTATCCATGTGATTGACATCAACCAGCACCGTCCCCAGTTCCTGGAGAGCCATTACGAGGTGAGGATTCCTGAAGATACCCCCTCGGGGAGGGAAATCCTTCAAGTCAGTGCAACAGACAAGGACAAAGGCAAGGGACTCATCTACACCATCCATGGCAGCGTGGACCCCAAAAGCACAAGACTTTTCCAGTTGGATCCAAGCAGTGGAGTCCTCACAACAGCAGATGGCTTCAGTTCCCAGCCCATGCCACAACACACCCTAACAGTGATGGTGAGTCCCAGCCAAACCCTGCCAAGTCCATCAGCTTCTCTGGGATATATGGGTCACTGGAGAAATTTGTCTAGAACAACAGGGAAAAGGAAAGTAGGGTGTTAACCTTTACTATATAACCATCCTGGAYAAATCTAGGTAACACCCTTCTTTCCTCTAACCATGTGCTGACTCTATCACCTGGTAATTTCACTGGAGGGCCACTGGATTTTTGTACAAGAAAGCACAGTGGATAATTGTTAATGTTTGGTGTTAAGTCCAAGGCTGAGTTTTGGCACTGAAACTTACAGGCTCATTCCCACCCAAGGGGTTGGTACCACCAAAACATGCCACCCTGTCTAAGAGTCCTGATGAGCTACTTGGAAGCCTGGTGCATAAAAGGCTGCCTACTCCATGATGTGACCATACCTGCTCTTCCTCTGTCATTCAGGTACGAGACCAGGAGGTCCCCATCAAGAGGAACTTTGTTCGGGTCATCATCCACGTGGAGAACTGCAACCTTCACCCTCCGCAGTTCAGCAGCATCCATTATGAAGCAGAAGTGCTGGACTCAGCAGTGGTGGGCATAGAGGTTATACAAGTCAGAGCCCTTGATCCAGACCAAGGAGCCAACGCTGAAATCCACTACTCCCTTCAGGCAGGTGAGGGCCATGCAACAAGACAGTTTAGGCTATGAACATGCCTGCATTTCCATGCTCTAGCTAGTGGCCAGACAGTTGACCAGCTTTCTCTAGCTGTTGCAAAGAACAGTAAATGGCTGCACATTGCTAAAACGTGATTTTTTTTCCTACCCAGAGAAAATCTAGAGCAAGCAGGTAATTTCCATATTATGGAAAAAGCATCCTTCCTTAGGAAGACAGTTCAATGTTGAGTCACTGGTCTAAGAAAAAATGTGACTGGATGAGTTAGAACAACTTAAAATCTCYTCTTCCCATCCATGGGAACTGAGGGAGAGATCCTTGTCCAGTTGTTAGGCAAAAGTACTCCCATTCCCACAGCAGTCATTATCACTTCCACCAGTTCTACCAGGCAATACATCCTTGATGAAGGTGACCACCCTCTCAGCATTAGTTGATGGTCTTTTTGGATCATACAAGCAAGTATTTTATTATTCACTCTAGAGGTTARTACTTAAATATTTATGGCTGTGCCACACTGCCTATTTAGCAGGTAAATTCTTTGCAGGAGACAAGCCGCCTTTTGCTTCATCTTTCTCACTGCAATTTAGATCAAGAACTGAGGAGTTTAATTGCTCCTGAAGTATTGGTAATTACAAGCATGACAGGGCTTGAAGCAACTAGTACGGTCTGTGCTACCATGTTCTGCACACGAGGCAAAAGCTTCAAGCACATGCTCTACCACCACTAAATATGCTCAAATTARAAGGGTATTTATCTCTGATTTACATTTTGATTGATTTAAAAGTTAGCTYGTAGATCTCAATGGGTTCATTGTTCTTAGAATGAAAATTATTTAGAAATTAATGAAGATTGTGGTCTCCCAGTGAAAGAAACAGATGTTAATTAGGTCTGAAATMAGGAGCATCTATGGAAAAGGGGTTCAGAAAACCAAAACCAATAGGGTGTCAGCATTCTTCACTTTGTGATTTCTCTTCTTGCAGGTAATGGGGAAGGTTTCTTCAGCATCGACCCATATTCTGGAATTATTACAGTTGCCCAGAAACTGGACCCATCCAGGCAGGAGCGATTTACTCTTATTGTAAAGGCAGAAGATCAGGGGTTCCCCCAGCTTAAAGATTCTGCTACGGTACACGTCCGTGTTAGACCCTCTGATCGAACCCCTCCAAAATTTCCAGAGGCCGAATACATCACAGAGATCAGTGAATCTACTGCTGTTGGCTCTCCTCTGATCCAGGTTTCAGCCACAAGCTTGTCACCAGTCTGCTATGAAATAAAAGATGGAAATGGAGATGGAGTGTTCTCCATGAACTATCAGTCAGGCCTTATTTCCACTCAGAAAAGCTTAGATTTTGAGCACGTATCTTTTTACCAGTTGAAAGTCCGTGGCACCAACATGGCTGGAGCATTTATGGACACAATGGTACTTATCTATGTCATAGATGAGAATGACAATGTGCCCATCTTCGTTAAGCCTTCCTTCGTTGGCTGGATCATGGAGAATGCTCCACCACAAAGCATGGTTCTGGATGAAAGCAATGCTCCCCTTGTGACCCATGCAACAGATGCTGATCAAGACTCCAATGCTCTTCTGGTCTATGAGATTTTGGAACCGGAGGCACTGAAATATTTTACAGTAGATCCCAGCACAGGGACACTGACCAGTCGTGCTGATATAGACTATGAGCTCATCTCAGTTTTCCACTTCAGTGTACACGTGCATGATAGCGGAAGTCCCAGCTTATTTGCATCCAAGCCAGCCAAGGTCACAATACATGTTAAAGACGTGAATGATTCACCTCCAGTCTTTTTCAAAGACACTTACGAGCTTTGTGTCTTGTTACCTGCCCACCCAGGGATGGAGCTTTTGTCAGTGCAGGCAAAAGATGCAGATTCGGAGGTGACTTACAGCATCGTGGAAGGCAACCTTGATAATGCTTTCTATATTCATCCACTCACAGGTCTCATCTCCATTCTTAATGCTACTGGCCTGGGAAGCTATCGCGAACTCACGGTCAGAGCTGGTGATGGCTTATATAAGAGTACTGCTCTGGTTAAGCTAAATTTAACTCAAGCACAAGGTACAGGCTTAAAATTTGATCAAGACATATATACAGCAACTGTGATGGAGAACTCTACAGATGAGAAGACTCTCACCATTCTTGGGGTCAAGGGATATCAGCTAAATGAACCACTTTTCTATTCACTTTTGAATGGAAAGGAAAGATTCAAAATGATCCAGGCATCTGGAGTACTCCAGACCAAGGGCGTGAAATTTGACCGTGAAGCACAAGACATGCACGAGATAGCCGTGGAAGTGAAGGACAATAGGAAACCACCAAGGGTGTCCCAAGCCACAGTGAAGGTTTATGTAGAAGATGTCAATGACAATCCACCACAGTTTGAGAATGTGCCGTATTACACCTCGGTGCAGGACGGCACAGAGCCAGGTGATGTACTTTTTCAGGTGTCAGCAACAGACAAAGACATAGGGGATAACGGAGCCATTACCTACTCACTTGCAGAGGACTACAAATATTTTTGGATTGACCCCTACCTTGGAGACATCTCACTTAAGAAGCCTCTTGATTATCAAGCTTTGAATAAATACAACCTCCGAGTCATTGCTAAAGACAAAGGCGAGCCTCCCCTCCRTGCTGAAGAGGAAGTTGTGATCAGTGTGAGGAACAAATCCAACCCTCTGTTCCAAAGTTTGTACTACCGAGTGAAGGTGCCAGAAAACATCCCTCTGTACACATCTATCCTCCACATACAGGCTCGCAGCCCTGAAGGCTTGCGCCTCATCTACAACATTGTGGAAGAAGACTCCCTGAAACTGTTCAGCACTGACTTCAAAACTGGTGTCCTTACTGTCACAGGTCAGCTGGACTATGAGCTAGAGACAAAACACACATTCACCGTTAGAGCCACAGACACAGCACTAGGATCCTTTTCAGAAGCCAGAGTAGAGGTGGAGGTAGAGGACATTAATGACAACCCCCCTGTRTTTTCTCAGATGATCTACACGGCATCTGTCTCGGAGAGTTTGCCAGCACAGACCCCTGTTGTCCAGCTCTCTGCTTCTGATAAGGATTCAGGCAGAAACAAAGTAGTCTCCTATCAGATCTTGGATGATGGTTCAGATGCTACCAAGTTCTTTAATATTGATGCCAGCACAGGGCAAATAACAACAGCTCAAGCACTCGATTATGAAAAAAATCAACAGTTTCGCATGAAAGTAAGAGCTGCAGATCATGGGATGCCTCCGCTCAGCAACGATGCTCTGGTGATTGTGGATGTGACAGACATAAATGACAATCCCCCTGAGTTCAGCCAGCTTCAGTATGAAGCCAAGGTAAGCGAAATGGCTACGTGTGGGCACATTGTGATAAAAGTCCAGGCCCTGGACCCCGATAGTGGAGACACCACCCGGCTGGAATATGTGATACTCTCAGGCAATGACAACAGGCATTTCACTATCAACAGCACTTCTGGAATAATATCCATGTTCAACCGCTGCAAAAAGGACTTGGAGTCATCTTACAATCTCAGAGTTTCTGCTTCAGATGGMGTTTTCAAGAGCACTGTGCCTGTGTATATCAATACCACAAATGCCAACAAATACAGCCCCTCTTTTCAGCAGAACGTGTACGAGGCAGAGCTGGCAGAAAATGCTGAGATAGGTACCAAAGTGATTGAGCTGCTGGCTATTGACCCAGATGGTGGCCCATATGGTACCATAGACTATACCATCATAAATAAACTCGCCCATGAGAAGTTCTCCATAGACAATAAAGGCCATATTGCCACACTGCAAAAACTGGACAGGGAAAATTCAACAGAAAGAGTCATTGCCATTAAAGTAATGGCCAAGGATGGGGGTGGGAAGGTGGCATTCTGCACTGTCAAAATAATCCTCACAGACGAGAATGACAACCCACCTCAGTTCAAAGCCTCTGAATACACGCTGTCCATCCAGTCCAATGTAAGCAAAGGCTCCCCCGTCATCCAGGTACTGGCTTATGATGCTGATGAAGGTGCAAATGCAGATGTCATTTACTCCGTTGACTCTGTGGAAGATGTGGCAGAAGACCTTGTCGAGATCAATGCTGCCACTGGGGTTGTTAAGGTCAAGGAGAGCCTTGTTGGTTTAGAAAACAGAGCCTTTAACTTCAAGGTGAAAGCTGAAGATGGCAGACCCCCTCACTGGAACTCACTTGTCCCAGTGAATCTTCAGATTGTCCCCAGGGAGGTGACATTGCCAAGGTTTTCTGAGCCCCTTTATACATTCTCTGCATCTGAGGATCTTCCAGAGGGATCAGAAATAGGGTCAGTCAAAGCTTTTGCAGAGGATCCCATCATATACAGCCTGGTGAAGGGAACCACTACAGAAAGTAACAAGGACGAGGTGTTCACACTGGATGAACAAACGGGGGCTTTGAAAATCAAAAAGGCCATGGATCATGAGACCACCAAGTGGTACCAGATTGATGTTATGGCTCACTGCTCACATCAGGAGACTGAGCTGGTCTCTCTGGTCTCTGTGAACATCCAAGTGCAGGACGTCAATGACAACAGACCTGTTTTTGAGGCAGATCCCTACAAAGCTTTTGTCATGGAGAACATGCCATCAGGAACCACAGTCATTCAAGTGACAGCTAATGACCAGGACATGGGAAGTGATGGACAGGTGACCTACAGTCTGGAAGCAGAATCTGGCAACCTCCGAGGACTCTTCACCATTGATGGTGAGAGTGGGTGGATCACCACACTAAAAGAGCTGGACTGCGAAGCTCAGGAAATCTATCGGTTTTATGTGRTTGCCACTGACCATGGCAGGAAAGTTCAGCTCTCTTCCCAAACCCTGGTGGAAGTCACCGTCTCTGATGAAAATGATAATGCTCCACAGTTCACCTCAGATTTCTATAAAGGATCGGTAATTGARAATGCGGAGCCAGGGCAGGTTGTTGTCACACTGAGTACCATCGATGCAGACATCTCTGAGCAGAACCGGCGGGTCACATGCTACATAACTGGTGAGTTTTCCCTGATGCTAAATCTTCAGTGAGCAAGAATAGAGTATCACCTTAAAGTAAGGATTTGATACCTTGTCTTACAGAATATTAATACAGAAATATTATTATACTGACAGTCCTATCAGAAGCAGGAGATGAAGCCTGAGCTCTGTCATGAGCTGGACTCTTCAGTTAAATGAGTCTGGGGTATCCAAAACTCTTTAGTAACTAACTGCAGTGGGTGGAATTATCATTGTAATAATTATCTCACCACTGAACCGCCCTATTTATTTGGAAATAAATAAATAAATAAAATATATATATATAAGTAATTACACAGTACTGTAGCTATATTTATTTACACTTTCTTAACAGAGGAATAATTAAGACAGTGTAATTGTAATACCTATTGGAAGGAGAGAAGCGGTGGTACAGCAGGAAGGATGATTTTTCTCACATAGATACTGTGATCCGTATTTAAGTTCTTTGACCCAGCTTTTTCTCCTGCAAACAGTGCAGTCAGTTTACACATCACACACATGTGTAGCCTGCTTGTATTTTTTAGTAACTATATATATGCACATAGAATGTGTATAACTTTCCCGTATTAAATGTGTTTCCTATGAAGCCACTTTGACTCTGACTTAACAAACAAGTAGACCTCACAAGGCTGCAGTTACCACTCTGCAGACTGGTGGATATTTGAGACTGTCATGTCAATCTTAGTGAGGGTTTTGGCTAACAAGAAATACCAAAGATGACGCTTGCATCCCTGAAACATCAGTTGTGCCAACTAAAATTAACCACTGCTGTAAAACAACAAAAAAGTTATGYTGGAATGTTTGTTGTGCATCTGCACAAGTAGAAGCTTGATTTTACGGTACTTTTTGACCCCAAAGGGTCTTTCTCAGACCTGGAACAGATACTTCAAATTAAAATGTTTGTTCGAACGCAAATGAGGACCCTTCAGGGTCAAAACATTTAGCCAGATCATGCTGCAGCCTGTTATCTATTATTGTAACCATCCAAAACAGGGGAGGAATGCTGGTACTTTCAATCGGTTTATGCCTAGGTATTTGCAAGCCTTTGGGAGGAAAGATTAAATCCATTTATGTATTCACATTTCTGCCATCTTAAAGGTAGTAGTAACTTCCAACCACTTTAAACCTGAGAGAATGCACGCTTATGTTAGTGGTGAATACCATATATTCTCTCTGCTTTGTACTTACAAGCACAGGTCAAACTCTACCCATAAACGTATAAATACAATGGCAGTATAGCTCTACAGCAAAAGAAAGGAGGAGGTGAACACRCAGCCTAGCTACCCATTGTTCACATGCACATTGATTTCAAACACATGGAAACTAAATCTGAGCATGGGCTGGCGTCTCCCAGTGTCATAAGAAGGGTTAGAAGAGGTCTCATTGTGCCTCCAGATTCATAACTTCATCACCGCAGCGCAAATGAAAGCAGAAAGAGAATGAATTTAATTTACCTGGCTGTGCAAGGCCCTTCAGAGTCTAACACAAACAAGTCCGGCAGCCAGCTCTCTTCAGTGCCTCCCATTACCTCATGTGCTCCCTCCTTCTGCCCAACAGTGTGGGTTCAGCAGAGGACACCAGCTCCTTGCCAGAAGAGAGGGATTCTCCAGGGGCAGCATCCACCCCATGAGCAGCATGAATCTGATGGACYGGAGAGCCTGCCTAGTCTGGATTTACCTGTCTTTCATCATTCGGTTCTTACAGAATCGAAAAGTAGCCCCAGAAAGCACAGCTATATATTAAACACATCTATAGGTTAAAAGGAAACACAACTATWCATGCTGCTTTAACTATAAGATCCAACCAATGTCTGCAGGGTATTTGCAACTCTCAGATCCCTTTAGGAACATGCACCAAGAAAGACTGACATGTTTTAGGAAGGTGAGACAATGTGGTTTTGAAGCAATGAATATGCACATCTGCAGAACATTACCAAGACATTTTTGCAATCAGGAGTTGTTTCCTCCTTCCAGCCCATTTGTCTCCCTGGTGTAATATTCAGACAGTGAATAACAGAAACGGGCAGGGTATTTCTCAGCTGTACAGTGAGGTAGACTAAATGCTCCCCACCTGGCTGATACAACACCAATGCCCTCTCTGATCACCACTGCGAGTCCTTCAGCTCTCCTAAGGGACCAGCAGTGGACATATCTATATCCCCTTCCCCCATCACTTCTGATTTTCAGCACTTGGTAAATGCCTTTTTTCCTTGCCCTCTCCCCAATTCTAGAAGGAGATGTACTAGGACAGTTCACAGTTAACCAAATCGAGGGAGAATGGACTATTTCTTCCAAGAAACCTCTGGACAGAGAAGATACAGAGAAATATCTCCTTAAGGTTATGGCCTCCGATGGGAAATTTCAGGCTACCACTGAAGTGGAAATTTTTGTTCTGGATATCAATGACAACAGCCCCGAGTGTGGCCAGGTAAGACGTCTGTTCTGGGACATTGGGCGCATGAGGGGAGCTGCTGGGAAGGAGAAAACACAATAGCAAGGAAGAAAGAACAGAAAGAGCACGTTAAGAGGGTTTAGCTTGTCATAATTCTTCTCACACAATCCTGTTGCTTTGATTATGCTTAGCAATTTTAATTAAGCTGCATGTCAAGCAAGAACATTAAATCTAGCCTCCAAGCATGTTTGCCAGCAGTAAGTGAGCACCTAAGCATTATGAAGGATAATTTTTGGAGATAAACAATGCCAGGAAGCCTCCTGGGTAGGGGCATGTAAATTACCGAGTTTTATATCCTGCTAAGCTGAGAGATTCCCATCAGGAGGTTTGTTATTGTAGAGAGCTGATCGCCGGTATGGATGTTACCCATGGTGAGAAAGAACAGAAGTGGTTGCTTCCCAAAGGAGATTCAAAGGCTTGTGTGAAATGAGCTCACTGGTCCCAGTCCACACCCCGGCAGCTGGCAATGTGAGGCACATTGTGTTCCCCTATAAACCACATGGTTTATCCTTCTCTGCGAAGCTTCTGCTAGTCCATTCCTCCCCATACGAGGTAAAGGTATTTTGGAGATGGCTCAGATGCCAATGACAACTTCTGTCCTTGCCAGATATTCTACACTGGGAGAGTCTCTGAAGATGCTCTGCCGGGTTTTTTCATTTTGAAAATATCAGCAACCGACCCCGACGTCGGCAGCAACGCCCAGATAACGTACAGCCTCCACGGCCCTGGCGCAGAGGAGTTCCGTCTGGGCCCACATACAGGTGAGAGCTGGGCAATGCTTTTACCCTCTTCCTCACCCACTCCCGAGGAATGCCRGCTCCCAGCGTGGCTCAACACTTATCTCCTCTTGCGCAAACAAAAAGACTGGTCATTCCAGCTCCCCCAAGCTAGGAGGGGATGGCAAACAGGCAGRTTTATTGCAATACAATATAGAGGAGAGTGTGCTCTGCATCTTCCTGCTAGCTTTCTTTACAAATGTTGGCATTAGCATTGTTGGAATRAAGGGCAGACACTATTGCTAACAGCCAGGTCTCAAGGAGGAGAGATCAGCAAGTATTACTGTGCTGGCTTGAGCCAAAGACCCAAGTTCTGAACTCTAAAAAACGTCTTGTTAGGTCTTGGGCAGTGTATTTGCCCAAAGGTTTTTTCCTCTCCAAAAAGACACTGATGATCATTCTAGAGATCACTTGGGATTCATTACATTGCAGAAAGCTTAATGCAGCAGGGTTTATAAAGTTGTTTAGAAGTACGATTTATTTATAAGCACTTTTATGCCATGACGGCATCCTTGCATGAAGTTAGGCCCAACTTGCAGGACTTCCCGTGCCAAGCCCTGCCAGGGCACTGGCTGGCAGTGATCTGAGGATAGCCCTGAGCAATGTGGTRTGAACACATCACGGCTATTAGCTGGATTACAAACGGTGTTCAAACCCAGTCTGTTGTCTCCCACGGTTCATCCAGGAAAGCAGCGTGATTGAACCTCTCTGAGCTCTCCTAGGCTGCAGTTGCAGAAGACATGACCATCTCCTGTTCTTTCCAACAGGGGAACTGACCACCTCTGCACCTCTCGACCGTGAACAGAAACCTACGTACCATCTTGTTGCCAAAGCGACTGATGGCGGAGGCCGTTCCTGCCAGGCAGATATAATGCTGATCGTAGAGGACACAAATGACAACGCACCGAGATTCTTCCCCAGTCACTGTGCAGTGGCCGTTTTTGACAACACCACAACAAAGACACCCATCGCTGTGGTTGCTGCCAGGGACCTTGATGAAGGTGAGTCAGAATGGGCTTTACTTTTTAGTAGAGTTCCTCTTTCATCCTGAATAGAAATCTTTGAAACCTAGGGAAGGGCTGCAGCAATGGGTATAGATGATTGAATCTTGGTGAAGATGTGCCTGGATCTCATCGCTGACATGTTCTTGACTAGCAGGGTAGCATCAGAACTTTTGTGACCCTGTAGGAAGTGCAATATCTGTAGAAACATGCAAAGACAGACTTCGAGGACACACTCAGTAACTGCAACCATGATGCACAGTGCAAGCTGACACATGGGTTGTCCGGGATCCAAACTGGACAGAAATTTTACCAAAGAGGGAGATCAAGAATGAGCGTAATAAGAAAAAAAAAGGAACTTTAGATCTGGATGGGGTAGATGATATGGATGGAGAGGTCCTTCTGAAGACACGAAGATTCTCAGAAACATAGGTAAGGCTCCTAAGAAAGAGGAGCTTTCAATAAACCTCTCCAGCAAAGACTGAATTTACAATGACAGAGAAGCAAGATTATATTTGCTTTAGAAGCAGATATGAACGGAAATGAAATTTAAAAACAAGGGAATTAAAAATGGGAAGCCCTAGTAAATACAGACAGGTGATGCTGATGGATGATGGTGAARGTGGCTAGATGCTTGAACCTGCAGATGGGCAGGGGTACACTTGATGTTCATACAGCCTCCATTTTCCCTAGAAATTTAAGGTCATTTAGGTACACATAGTCCTAATGGATTAAAAAAAAATAATAATTAAAACTGCAGCGTTCCTACCCATTAATTAACTGTCCCTTATCCTTCCAGGTCTCAACGCTGAGGTGGTCTATTCTCTCTCCGACTCYGCCAATGGACACTTTTCAATTGAAGAAACCACAGGGGTTATCCGTCTGGAAAAGCCTCTGAAGGATTCGCAGCACTCGGCGTTTGAACTGACTGTCTGTGCTACCGACCGGGGCACCCCAGAGCCCCTCTCTGCTCTTGGCACTGTCACTGTCTCCGTTGTGGATCTAAACGAATATCTGCCTGTTTTCCTGGCCCCTGAATACGTGGCCATGGTAAAAGAAGACGTGGCTGTGGGTACGGAAGTCCTCAACTTGTCAGCATTGACAAGGGACAATGCAGAAAACACAGAGATCAAGTATGAAATTGTGAATGGCAACGACCATGGGAAATTTCAGCTTAACTCAAACACAGGTGAGATGGTCTTGTGCCCAAGCAGGTCCAGGTGGACCCAACATCAAAGGCTGCCCTTGTATGCATCTTCTCTAGTTCTTCTCTATTTGGCTTGCTTTCCTCTGTCTTTAGCCAGCTCAAGGTTAGGAAATACAGTCTTCTCTTCTAATCTAAATTTTGCCCACCAAGTTACTTAAAGAGTGATCCAAATCTTATTGAAATGAATGGAAAGATTCCTGTTATATGTCTGACATGGGTCCATGGGAATGGGGAATACATGGAGAATAAGATGGGGAAATTTTTACACTTCAAAATGCAGAAGAAGTTGGTTTCATTTAAGAAAGGTCTCTCCATCCTAATCTCACAAGGAACCTTTAGCCCAAGGTAGAGGGCAGCTTTATTAGGTAGCACTCAATGAATGGGGATATTACCAATCTATTAACCATGAGCAGGTGTTGAGCCAGGTTCACTAGCCAAATAAAGCACTGCTSTGTCTGCACAGCGATCTGATAAGAGCTGTTATCGGAAGGCCAATGTTAACTCCCTGAAACAAGCCCTTGGATGTGTCATCAATGACCTTCTGCCCTTGGCTGTAACATCCTCATCCACAGTTCCTTCCTCAGTTCTCTGTCCCRAAGGCTTTTGCTAATTTTTCCACACCAATCTTCTTACGAGTTTGTAYGTCTTAAAAGACACAGAACAGTGTCATTTCCAGGGAATAATTTTGTGACATTTTCGGTGCTAAACCCAGGAAAGTATTGAAATACACAGGCACATTCTGTCCCTTTTTGGGTTTTTTTTGCTTTCACTTTATATCTTTAGTCCCCGTTCCTTGCTCGTTTTTTAACAGCCTTCTCCTTCTTTCTGTGTTGCATCGCAAGCCTCGCTTACAAATCACAGCATCTTGCCACACACCTCTTTCTCTGGTACAGCCCTGCATCTACATCTCACACCTTTTCATCCTGCCTGTAACACAGTTCAGTAATACTCTGCTGCTGCCTTGGTCACAGCTTTCAATAGCACTGTTGGACTCCGATCCTATTTTGTCCCAGAACTCCTCCAACCAAGACTCCTGGAGACCTTCCAGAATGAGAATTTATTTCATCTCTTCAAACACTTGCTACCAGAATAAGGCAGGTTATGGCAGAATCAGTTCAATTATATTTTGTTTTATGTGATGCCATGACTTTTAATATCCTGATTTAACGGGTCAAAGCTAGGTCAACAGCACCTTTTCAGCTGGCAGTTTGGCAATCATCTCAGTATATCTCCAGTATTCCAAGAAACCTCATGTGCCATTCATTCAAAGTATCTTCTGTCCTTTTCTATCCATCTGCCAATGCAGGTGCCTTATACATAAACGGGAGCTTGGACTTTGAAGCGAGTCACGAGTATTATTTATCCATCGAGGGCACAAGGAAGGGCTCAGCTTCTCTCAGCGATGTGACCATGGTGGTGATCAACATAACCGACATCAATGACCATGCACCAGAGTTCATCCAAGACACTTATTTCGCTGATATCCGGGAGGATGCTGCAGTTGGAGAAATAATCCTCACGGTATGATTATGAACCAGGCCAGATGTCTTTACCTATTCTTTTACTTGTGCTATTCATTATTTACTCTTCTTTTGCACTTTACTTTTCCTTGGACACAGCCACCTCAGTGAGTTTGTGACATTCAACATCTAAGATTTAAGCATGACTCTAAAAAAGGATGATTGTCAGAATTCCTGACGCCCCATGGACAGGGAGAACACTTTGCCTTAGAAGACATCTTTAAGTGAAAGCTTAAGATACTTAAGRGGCGCTTAGGAGCTTTGAGGACCTCCCAAGAGAGTTAAAATGCCTGCAGAAGGCCAATACCCTTGCGACCTGGGGAAGGCAGAGGCTTCCCTGGGCAGAATAGTGGAACCCAAGGTATACCCATGTGGAGTTCCCTGCTCAGCGGTGTTACCATCACAGGGGTGGTAAAGTCAGGAAAGAGGCAAGGAGAAAGCCATTGTTTTAGCTTTGTTGAGTTTTGTCTTGAAAAAAATAATCAATAACACGTAAACCACCTTCCTTCTTCTTCCTCATTTGAGGCAAGCTCAAACTAATATCTTCAAATGACAAGGAGGTCCTGCCCCCCATTCCTCCATGGCAAGGCCTTTTTGGGCCAGGGGTCCTAGCTTTTTTTTCTCCTAACAGGTGTCAGCTGATGACTTGGATGGAGCAATGAACAATCAGATCACATATTCGATCGTGGGAGGGAACCTGCAGGGACACTTCGCCATTCAGCCCAAAGGYGGGCAGATCAGCATCGCCAAGCATCTGGACAGGGAGGAGGTGAGTTCAAGAAAATGGGAACAGGAAGTCCAAAACAGATGTGCCCCAAAAGACTGAGGGAGCACAATATATTCAGCTACSTCCTGTTTTCTGAATGATCTACTCATAATACTGTAAGTGGAAGGCAAGTCTTTCATTCATTTTCTAGACTCACACATACTGCTGTAGGAAGGCTGGGCTTTAGGAAGGGCAATATAGCCTTCAGTGGTCACAACTGTGGGCTGTGGTCTGCTCCACTGGTGCTTCAAGCTGGGTGGGTGAGAGTCAGCCCCAAACTGGAAACCGACACGGTTGGTTTCTGCTTCTCTGCATCAGAGCATTATAGAAAACAGGTATGGGAGGAGATGGAAAGGTCATCTGGATTATCTCTCATTCATAAAGCACTAGCAGCTCACTATTGGCAGATGTTTGCCCAGCTTGGTCTCATCCATCTTTGGCAAGTTGTTTTCCTTCTCTTCAACTATTGTGAGGCTAATTTTCTTTAGCAATGTGCTTTGAGATTTATGGATGGAGAGCCTTAGCCAAGAGCAAAGCTATTGTTATGGTGCAATGTATGGCCTCAAGCATTTTAACAAGCTGCAGCAGAGTAAAACATCAATATGAAAAAGCCAGCATTCCTCTATTTCTCCAAGTAATCATGCACTATAAATCCTCCAGATCCCCAGCTATTCCCTGACAGTTCGAGCCACAGACAACGGTCACCCTGCTCAGTTCAGTGATGTCGCTGTGCGTGTCCACGTGTCTGATGTCAATGACAACCCTCCTCGGTTCTTCCAGCTCAACTACAGYGTGGTGGTGCAGGTAAGCCAGGAGGTGATTTGTTCTCCCAGTCTGTCTCAGGGTACTAAGGTACTCATGCCTGGGCTACTGTTGGAGCAGAGGGGTGAGACAGCAATGAAGCATGCTGTTGCTTTGTGCTCATTGCCACAAAGAACTGGTAGCATCTGCAGGGGCAGATATTCTGCTAACAGATGCCATTTTCTCYTTCCAATAGCTTCAGGCACCTCCTGTCCTTTCAATACAGAGAGTGCAGAGCTTTTCACGCTTTCCAAGCCTGACTTGCAGCCCCTTTCTCCCTTGCAGTTGTCCATGGCTACACCACAACATAAAGAGCAGACCCAAACACATGGTCAAGCATCGTCATGTCTGCTGAATGCAGCCCAGTTGTCACCTGGACTCATAACACCTATAGGTACTCATAAAGAAACATACACAAAACATGCTTTCATCTGCTCTTGTGCTGACATGACTCAAGGGGAAAGCAACGGCATCAGCTCAACTGTCTGCGTTTAGCTACCACAAATGTAATGCCATGAAAGGGAGTCCCTTGTCACCACTGGGTCTCTGCCATTGCTGGCAAGACTCTCAGTCTGTGTGTACCAGAGAGATGCACACGGGGTGTGGGATTTGTTTCCCTGTTCCTGATCCAGCAGCTCCAGGTGCTGTGGGTTCCCCTGGGCCTTTTCTCTTYGATTGCCTTTCTCCATTTCATGAGAGCATCTTTCCCCATTTCAGGAGAATGCTCCCGTGGGTACAAGCGTCCTGGAGCTGATTATGAGCGACAGAGACTCCCCAGAAAATGGACCGCCGTATTCATTCCAGATCACCCAGGGCAACGATGGGAAGGCTTTTGATGTCACCCAAAATGGTCTGCTGGTAACATCATCCGTCCTGAACAGAAGAACGAAAGAACAGTACCTATTACAAGTCCAGGTAGAGCCTGCCTTACTGCCTGGTATCTGAATTCCCCAGCCAGGTTTAATAGTAACAAAATGAGATTAGGACGGCACAGTTGAATGGAAACATCTCTGGCTTTGGAGAAATCCAATCCAGGCACAAATAGTGCAGCTTGGATCCAGCTCCAGAGCTCGTTTCTCCACACAGTCTGCCCACAAGAAGCTGGGGGCCAGCTTCTGCACTGATAAAATCAGATAATATGATCATGAGAAATACTCTGTCAACAGTTTCCTTAGGCAGATGCTTTTCCCAGCATCATTCTAGTGACTTCCAGGACCTCGATCTAGTCCTACAAACTTTCTCCAATTATTCTTGTCATTTAAGAAGTGGTTTAAGTTCCTCTTCAAAGAGGATTTCTATTGTTGCAGAGTGAATTAATTATTTTTCAATGTTATCAGTAAGGATAGTCCATTACAAGCAAAAGGATAATAACATGTGAAGTACATACTTCTTCAGTAATGGTAGTTRTTCTAAAAGAAGCTAGGTACTATTATATTATAAACCTCAACCACTAACCRCCTAAGATTAGGAAGAAACTTATCCTATAATCTGATTATTCACATTTTTCTATTTTGAGGTTCCTTGACTCATGCTAGATAGATATTGTCAGAGGTGGGACACAGGCTTAAATAGTCCAGAAGGTGAGCAAATGTGTTGACGTGCGTAACTGCTTTATATCTTTGTACGCTCAGTTACGCCTGGAACCCCAAAGACTGGCAGCATCACTAAAGATGATTAATCCTCAGGAAATCAGAGCTACTCAGGTGTGCCTCAGCTGCTGATGAGTGCACACAGAAATGAACGCGACCCCACCACTAACAGAAGGTCTCAATCAGTCTCCATGMTGGAAGGCATGCTGCTGTTTCCCTGGGGCCAGCTCCAGGCAAAGGTCCAACACAGCTGCCAATTTTTCCCATTCCTTCTTCATTCCCAACCAGCTGCCTGACAGCTTCAACCCACTGCTATCTGCAAGGCAGTCTCCTTCGTGAGACCTTATCAGCCCATCCAGTCAGGTGAGGTGACAGTAAGTCGCATGTGGCTATAACAGATCCTTCTGCTTTGCTTGACAGGTCTCTGACAGCGGTATCCCTCCCCTGTCCTCATCTGCATTTATAAATATCCAAGTGACCGAGCAGAGCCAGTATGCCCCCTCAGCCCTTCCCCTGGAAATATTCATCACCACCAACGAGGAAGCCTTCCGAGGTGGCGTTCTGGGCAAGATCCATGCCACGGACCGAGACCCCCATGACACACTGGTGTACACTTTGGTGGCAGAAGTGCCCCAGGAGGGGCTCTTCTCTGTTGGGGCTGCGGATGGGAAGATCATWGCTGGGGACAAGCTTCCCCACGGCCACTATCTTCTGAACGTGACAGTCAGCGATGGTACGTTCATAGCCACCACCAGCGTTAACGTCCACGTGTGGTGCTTCACGCAGGAGGCCTTGGACAAGGCGGTGGTGCTACACTTCCGCCACCTCTCCCCTGAGGAGTTTGTGGGGGACCATTGGCGCAACTTACAGAGATTTCTGGGAAACATCCTTGTCACCCGGCGCCAAAACATCCACATGGCCAGCTTACAGCCTGCAGCCACCTCTGATGGAGTGGACCTGCTCTTGGCTGTTGGAGAGCCGCACGGCTCCTTGTAYGAGCCTCGGGTCCTCGCAAATAAGATCACTGTGTCAGCTGGGGAGATGGACCAACTTGTCGGTCTCCGAATGAAGAAGGCAATTCATGTGCCATGTCATGGGTCAGATTGCGCCCACCGTGTCTGCAAGGAAACCATTCAGCTGGATCCAGGCATGATGTCTACYTACAGCACTGCCCGACTCAGTGTCCTCACCCCACGGCACAGCTTAGAGCAAATCTGTTCTTGCAATGGTGAGCAATCTTTCCTGGTAGCGTCCCACACTATAAACCTGGGCATATTCTGTTTTCCTTCAGTACATTGTAAAGTACCTGGACTTTCCATGGAATTAGGTTGTCCCAATGACCAATAATTCTGCCTGCAATTTCAAAGCCAAATCTAAACTCTTAGAGCTTGAAAGTTTCACTTAATCTTTTTTTTTTTAATTAATCTCCTGCATCATTTAATTAAATAGCAGCAACAYCTATCCATCTCATTGGGAAAAGTCACTCATACCTAGCAGGTAATGAAGCTCAAGTGATCAGAATTTTGATCTTTGAGCTCTTGTGTTGATCCTAGAGTCAGCAAAACACAGACTACCTGAAAAATTTGAGGAAAGGCAAATAAAGCATATTTGTTATACTCACTCTAGAAATA
Organism: Oceanodroma leucorhoa; assembly: GCA_030449065.1. NCBI lineage: Eukaryota > Metazoa > Chordata > Aves > Procellariiformes > Oceanodroma > Oceanodroma leucorhoa. The sequence goes on along the minus strand of JASVER010000154.1, from coordinate 632,177 downwards.
AATGTACAGAACAGGGATAGAGGTTAGCATCACTTGGGCAGGAATGGTAAGGGGTACCATAGAATAACATAAAGACTTACTAAGATTGAGGAAATTCAAGGGTGTTGTAAACCATGCTGAGGGCACCTTGTTATAGGACAGAAATAAMAGGGCTTCTATTGCAGGATTGTTTTACAGTTGAGTACATAGAAGAAATACTGGGAGTTCCAAATGGGAGCTGTGGGAGATGAAGTGTAGCTGTACATGGGTTGCTGTGGACGGGACCGGTCCTGGACAGTTATGGTGTCAGGCTGGGAAAAGAGGCAAGGTTGGATACAGTCCATAGTCTCAAAGTGTGACAAAGATGAGACCTTTCACTCATTCTCCTTCCAGGAACAGCTGTGAGGTTTGGGGGCCACAGCTACATTTGGTACCAGCACTCACAGATCGGCTCCTGGCACATGCACTTTCGCCTGAAGACCCACCAGCTGCATGCTGTCGTGTTCTACGCTAACGGAACTGACCATGCCACTTTGGAGGTACGTACTGCAATGCACAGGGATTTYTTTCCAGCATAAAAAATACTTACTCTTTCGGGGAAGGGAATCACAGAAAGAAGATGCAATAATATGTACCTTTAGTAATTCACCTAGYTAAAATATAAGACTTGGGAAGACCAAGTGAGGGCCAAGCACAGTTTGGCAATTGCTGCAACCACAATTAGTGAATTGTTTTTTACATTTGTGAATGCACGTGCTAGCCTCTGGTGTGAAGGCAGCATACACCCATATCATAGATCTACATCATCTTTTTTTCTTACTGCTTGCTTCTCCATCCTTATATCACCTCTCAGGGCAAAGAATTTACCAGGTGGAATTTTCTCCAGCCTGGTCTGCTTCCACTGTAGCAAAGGGCAAACTTCCCCCAGACCTTAGGAGTGGAGTCAGATTCCCACTGAGCACACAAACCATTTGCCAGACCATGTTATGGCTCAATCCAATACAGAGGAGGCAGCCACATTGGGCTAGAGGTTTGGGGTAACAGGGTAGAGATGAGAAGGACACAGGTGAGCTCTGAGAATGGGAATGATATTACCAGCCTTTACCCACACCACAGCGCATGCAACTAATCAAATGGACCACAAATTAAAGGACCTTTGCCATAATGGACAGAACAGACAAAACAKGAGTCTTAAATGCTATTTCTTAACCCCCCCCACTCTTTCCAACCACTTTCTTCAGGCAGTTTCACTGCTTAAGACACCTGCAGAGCCAGGAACATTTCAGTCTGGTCGCTCTCCTCCCTCTGGCTGCACACTGAATCAACCCAGCATTCAAAGATCATCTCCCTCTTATACTTCGGCAACAGAAGGAAAGCAGCAGATGACTAAAAAATAGGGGTTTTGTATAGTCCTCATCAATTAAATTCAGACTAATTGGAGACCAAGATCATAGGACATACTTACCAGCTTAGAGAGGTTTGTCCATGAGACTAATCACGTTGAGATCTACACAGTGTAACCTACCTGGAAGTGTTCATCCTGTCCCTGAATTCCCTCATCCCTTCTCATGGTTTCACAACCCCATCTTCCTATTTTGAAATACTTTTCTATCCACTGTTATAAAAGACCCACACAGAGAGCTACACAGCAGCCAACACCCAGAGACCTGCACAAAATACATATTGCWAGCTCCTGCTGCCACAGCCATCACTCCTCAAGAGCAAGAGCAGAGAAACATCATTCATATGTCCTGTACCCATCTCCAAGAGTGACTTTAAGCTGCATTGTAAGGGGCTGATGAGAAAAACCTCTCAAGAAGGGTCTCTAGCTTTCTGCCCCATCTCTGGGAAGGAAAGTCCAGCACTCAGGATGGTACTCGGGAAGGATGAGATGGCAGGAAGCTCTACTGAGCCAAGCCTAAMACACAGAGTCAAAGGAGAAAAGACTCATTATTGATGGAGTTCAGTGTGTCCATGATCTCCTGTACCCAGGTGTCTCCACAAGCTTTTCAATAGGAAACATTCATAAAGCCTCCACCATAAAGTTGCCTGTGAATTGTTTCTTCCCTGACTCACTTTATTAACAATACCTCAGGGATCAAACCTTTTCTAGACCATCTGGCCTGAAAAAACTGAAGGAATCCCTCAAGATTTTAAGCTTGGTGGACTGCAGTACTCTTAAGTATGAGCYAAAGCTTTGAAAGAATCATAACTGATGGTTTGTAGATTTGGTGAAGAGGATGAGTTCTCCGAAGGGCATGCATATCATCGCCCTTCCAATTACTAAGCTGATGTTCAGAAATAGGGTGCAGCAAGGGGATGGCAAACCAGGCAAGCTGGGAAAGACTTGGCAGTCTGTCAGTTCTTGCTCCAGGGAATCGAGTTCTCAGCTGTCTCCCAGCCCCAGAAATTGATAAGCCCAATCTACAGACCCATCTGAAGTGAAATCATGTTCCTCCAGATAAAGTGACAAAGTTCTCTGGTGCGCTTGCCAATTGTGCAAAGAGATTTACACACATGTTGCCCTGAGGCCCTTCCATGGCGTGTGCCAGCTGCATCTAGTTCTTCCTTCCTTCAGCAGTTGCTTTCTCCTCCTACTGGGATTTATTTATGCTGTGGACTTCTCTAAGAGTTAACTGTTGACCTGCTCTGCTTTTGACCCCTCCAGAGTAGCCCTATCATATTGCATGTAGGTTCCTCTAGAGTTCAGCGTAGCCCATAATCACTCCTCCTCTTCTAGCTTCTTCCAAGCACCACCACTCCTCGCTGTCTCTAATGCCCCTCGTGGAGATCTCTTTTGCCTGGGATGAATTGCTCGATGTTACGTAGCAAGCTCTGCAGGTTTTCCAAGAATGTTTCATTCCGTCTTTTTTCTCCTTCTGCATAGGCTCTTGGCTTCTATGAAAGAGAGGTTTTATCAACAAAGCACTGGGGAGAAAAAGGTGAAAGAGGGGTTTACCCCCGACTTCACCCTGAAACAACACAGCTAACCWTTCCTTTCTCCTTCCTCCATATGAGTTTTAAAGATGAATCTTGGGCCACAAATAGGAATTTCTGACATCCCAGTTTAATGCAGAAGACACTGGTGTGGTTCACTTTTAGAAACTCAGTATCTTGTCTCCCTCCCATTTGCTGGAGATCAAGGATTGGATTGCAACACCTACCAGCAGCTTTGGCCTGGCTTTCCAGCATGCTGGTTAGGAGCTGGGTACAACAGTGATTCCTTTCTCTGCCTCCCAACTCCTCCTTGCCTCCTCTAGAGAAAGCTGCCAGTGCTCCTCCGCACCGAGGTCCTTTCAGCACCCTCACCCATGCCAAAAGGGGAACTGCTCCAGCACCTTCCCCACCACTAACGAGACAGTGAGAACAGAATAAAGGCCACGTGGCCCAGAACAAGAGTCCACCTGTGACTGGCGGATGGAGTTATAGATAGTCTGAATACCAGGGCTCTGATTAGGCTCCGGAAGGGAGGAGAAGGGGTGAGCAGCTGCAGGAGTACGAACACAAGGCTCTGCACCTTGTTGTGTGGAAAGGTGAGCTTCCCTCCCTGCACGCTGGTCAAAGGTTGCAGGGAAGGACCAGGGGTGAAGTTGTGCGAGARATGACGGTGTTTTGCAAAATAAAGGAGGTTGCAGTCACTTAAACAGGCTTTAACTGATCCATGCAAAGTTTAATATGAGTGGAAGGGGTTGCATTTGCCTAGCTGGTAATTCTTGGAGTCTGAAWGTTGGGATCCATCTTGACTCTCAATGCTTAAGCAGGGAGAGAGGGGAACAAGCAGCAGGAGAAGTGTTGAAAGCCTCCATGAACAGCAGCCACCCTTATCACAGCTAACTGTGACTTCTGGGATGTGTTTTGCAGATGGTTAATGGAGTGCCTCAACTTGGGTACAGCTGCCGGGGGAACTACACCGGGAACCTCTCCTCCTCACGTTTTGTGAGTGACGGTGAGTGGCACTCAGTCTTCCTGGAGGTGAAGAACACATCTGTCCGCCTGCTCATCGATGGACTGGGAAATGCCTCTGTCCAGCTGCCAGCGACCTGTAGCATGTCCCAGGGCAGACGAGACTTGCTTTTTGGGGGCCTCCGGCAGCCACTCCAGTCCCAGAGAGTCACACGGGGGTTCAGGGGCTGCCTGGACGTGGTTGCAATCAATGGCAGAGAAGTGGTTCTCCTGCCCGGGAAAGGGCAATCAAAGGAAGTCATGGAGGAGGCRGGAATAAAGCAGTGTTGCTCCCCCACCGGTGCCTGCAGCAGCAACCCATGCCTCAACAACGGAATGTGCTCTGAAACTCACGGAGGAGGTACGTGAATATCCCACACAGAGCAATAAGCAGTGAGGGGAGGGAAAGATGCAACCTCTTCATTCATCCCTATGAGAGGGGATACTCCAGAGGAGAATCAGAGGTCCCCTGTCCTGGGGGACCTCAAGTGATAGCTGACTCAGTGCAGCAGCTGCTGGGGGGTATGAGATCATCATCCTGGCTCTCATCAGCGGACCATGGCCCGGAGGGCAGGAGGGTGTTTCTAAGGAGTGTGCATGACCTAGGAGAGTGCAGTGTTGCCAAAAACTCAAATGCAAATAGAAATTCCACCCACCCCTCTGCATCCTCTTAGCTTAAGGACCCATTAGCGTGGCTGGAATCAGGCAAGATGGATCACACAGCGATGGTATCTGGGCAGAAACAAGCCAAGATCTTGGTCTATTCCCACTGCAGTCAGTGACTCCCYGGGGCTATGGGAAGGGATATGGGAAAACCATAAGCTCAAATTCAAGAGTCTCAGGCTAACATGGGGTGCACATGCTCAATAGAGGTTTGGTACCAGACTTTTCCCAAGACAGTCTCACCACTGCACTGTTCCTTCCATCACAGGGTCTCCCCGCAGCGAGCTGTATCACAGGGACAGGGCTAGTTTGCAGTGGCCTCAGGGGGAGGAACCACTCCCAGCGATGTCCACCCTTGTGTCACTGCCCTACACCCACGTCCCAGCTTCCAGCACAGTGGGACTGCACCCCATAACACCCTGTCCATYGAGACAGATACCGTCTTTGGCCCTTCCTTGGGGCAGAGGGGTGCTTTCCAGGCAGCTGCGTGGGGCAGGAGCTCCTCCCGCAGCTCTGTGCTCTTTGGGGCCATTGCCAAAGCCCACACCCTGCCCGGCGAGCAAGCGAGGACGGAGGAGGGAGCACACCTCCTCCTGCCCTGCCCGCAGCCTCTGGGAACAAGATTCCCAGCCCTGTCGACTCAGCAGCTGCCTGGTTCAGGTGAACTTGTTTGACACGAGGTACATCTAAACCAAACAGTTAGCCTGGCTGGCACTCATGCCTCAGCCTTACTCGAGACCCTCTACACAGAAAACCCTTCTGGCTGGGCTGGAAGGGCTCAAAGCCCAGGAGGTGAAAACTCATCTCTCCTCTAAGTCAAGGCATCACCTGCTTGCTTTGCAAATACATACAATGGAAGGAGGAAAATCACTCCCTCACTAATAATCATCCAGTGCCCTTCCCATAGTTTCCTTCCAAGGTGATCAACTTCTCCTGCAAATGGCCGACCTGCCCAGGAAAGAGCCTGTGGGACATGGCCCCAGGCAGAAACACGCAGGACACAACTTCAGGGAAGGGGTGGCACAAGGGACATTTAGTTTGTGAGGTTATCCTGGGTGCTTGGCTTCCCTGTGCATTGTGGGCTCAGTCCTGGAGACCACGGGCATGCAGCTCGAGTTTATGCAAAACTCTGCCCGGGGATCTCGGGCGTGGGATTACATGCACAGGCAAAGACACGTCTGTGCAAGCGAGCCCAGGTAAGCCACGTGGCCGCGTGAGAACACATCTGTGCGGAAAGGGTCAAAGCCAGACCAGCCACCACATCAACCACAGTGCTCAGGACCACAGGCACAAACACATGGGAACCCCCACATCCAGGAACACGTGTGTTGGGGCACATGTAACCCTACAGGCAACGTCCAGCACCTGCTGCACGAGTGCCAGCACGTCCTTGTTGTACRCCACTAACACGCATGTGGAAACAGGTCTGCATTTGTTCAGTCTGTGCTCTAAAGCAGGGATGTTTAGCTTATGGACGAGTAGCAAAGACTTTTCAAGCATGCTGCAAGGTGGAAACTCTGAACTTCCCGCATGGCACCASCAGCCGGGTGACTAGCAGGAGCTCAGCACAGCCAGGGACATTCCCATGCTTAGGGCTACACTAAACAGCAGTCAAAAACACAAACAGCAGCAGCCCCCTCCAAGTCCCCAGGTTTCTCTCTGGCTGCAACCAGACACCTCCTGTAGGCAAGAGAAACCTGACGTGTTGAGACAGGCGCTTCATACCGCGAGAACTCGCAGGACCAAAGACTTCAGAGAACAATAAGTTACAGAGGATTGCATTTAGCAGAGTCAGAAACTGTGAATCAGCCAGCCAGGCTCCCCTTCCTTTAACCTGAATTTGTCCCCCAGCTTCTCCATGCAATAAAGCTGGGCCCTGAATACATCCCTGGCAGGAGAGGGTCTGTGTCAGGAGAGGACAGGCTTCACTTGTTGCTTAAATAGCTCTCTAGTGCCATTGCATCTCCCCGGAGTGGCCAGCCAGCCTCCAGCAACTGCTCCAGGTCCTGTAATGTACCCACCAGCCCTCCGTGTATGGCTTGGGTGCCCAACAGCACCTCCTGCGGCAGCAAGCACCTATGCTTAGGTAGCCGGATTGAGCCCTCTGCAGGTGCCATCAGCACCAGGCACTGCTCCTCCCTGTTAGTTCTTCCATGTGGATACAGTCTCTTCATGGCACTGTCTCATCCCCTCCAGGTTACACCTGCATCTGCCCCGGACTGTTTTCTGGTGAGCACTGTGAGCTAGGGGACAGTCCCTGCGAGTCCAAGCCCTGCCTGCACGGGGGAACCTGCACCCTCTCCGCCACTGGCTACTCCTGCCACTGCCCTGACTGGTACCTGGGCGAAAGGTAAGGTCTGGGCAAGCTTCGGGCCGAGTGATCTCCCATGGTGGGCTGAAAACATGATCTCTGCCAACGAGCAYTGCACATTTCTGGAGCTCACCAGACACTCTGGGTTTAAGTCCAAATTGYATGTACCTGAGCATTGCAGCAGGGAAGTGTCTGAAGGCAGAGCTGAGCAGACCAGGGCATAAATAGCTCTGCCATCATGTGGTCATTGCCCCTCTGTGCCCATCTCCTCTGAGCAGGAGGAAGAAAAAAAAAAAATTTCTCCTCACAGAGGCTTTGAATGCCAGCAGATGTTATGCTTGGTGCAGGTTCAAAGCCTCTCCTTGCGAGGGGAGAGTCTCTCCCCACACGCTGCTCCTCCCCGCGGTGTGTGCTGAGCTCGGCTGYGATGGTGGCATCCTCCTTGAGGCCAGGGCTGCCTGGGAGCGGGGTGTGGGCAGGCAGTGCYGTGGGTGGCAGGAGGACGCCCTGAGGCTGGGGGGAGGCTGACTTGCAAGCTGTGCCCTCCCTCAGTAGCTGGGACACCCACGCTGGTGCTACAGGGGCTGTTTCTGCCCAGGACCAGCTCTGCAGGGCTCGTCCAAGGGGAATTTCTGTCCCAGGTCACAGCCACGAGTCATCCAATTCAAAGCTCGGCTCAGGATAGTGGGCTACACTGAAAAGCAGGGGCAGGATGCCATTCCTCCTCTCCTGTCAGATGGCCTATRGATCCCCGTTATCTCACAGTATTGGAGTGTTTGGATTTGGCCCTGAACCCTTCTGTTCATATCACTTTGAAGTTCCCACCATCAGTGTCACAGCTTGGATACATTGCCAATATATGAAATGTCAGTGCACGCTTGCCAAATATCTGCAGCTAGAGAATTCACCYGGGCCCAGAGGCTGCTCTGCTGCTCAGCGTTACCCGCCGCAGCCACGCACCCCCTCCAAGCCCCCCGCCCAGCCTCCAGCCCAGCCTGATGAGGGATGCCCAACATCATGTCCAGTTCACCCTTCTGCCTTAGTCATTTAGCCAGGATGAACACTGGTCCTTTGAATCAATGCAAAGGCAGAAATTATTCGTGCAACTCTTGGAATAAAAGTATGTAGCTGAGCATTAGGTGGCAGTGTAATATCTGAAATCACCAATCGTCCAGCCGGAGCCTGTGGGTGCATGTTGCACACACCAGCTAACACATCCTGAAACACTGACTAAGAAATAAGAGGAGCCCAAACCTCACAGTTTGCTCAGTAACAAGAAAAAAAAGGAAGGAAAGCCAACAAAGCATTGCGTATTCCCCCTAGCACAGGGAGATCATTACTGTTGGAAGGAAAGGTCCCCTGTACTGCTGGGGAACGTGTGGGGTGGAGCAGGACAGAGAATCAGAAATTCAGTCTCAGTTCTGCAGATGCTCCATAAAATGCCAAAAAAGCCTCTCCAACAAGGATGCCCATTCACCACTTCTCACGCTAGATGTTCCCTAAATGTTTGCTGCAACCTGCAGACATCCACAGATCACCCTGAGACCCCACAGAGCCTGGAGGACATATGAGACTTCATAAGAGGTTAACACATCTCAGAGTGACCCTGAGCTCCCTAATTTAACAGGATGGGAGCATCTCTCTATGCAGTTTAGCCCTAGAAACTCAAATACTCCTCTGAGGCAGGAAGCCCCCCATTTTAATTTGTTGCATACGACTGAAAAATAGGACCATCCTGTAAAACATGGTCTCCTGAAAAGCGTCATTATATAGTCAAGGATCATGGTCCTCTGCCAGGAGAGTCAGGTAGCACAAGTCTAGCAAGAGAGGGAGAGCAGACCAGGATGGAGCATCCTTGGCCAGTGTAAGTCAGAGCCCTGAATAGGATTATGCAGTTTTAGCTGCATCCCCAGGCTAACGGCGGTTGTCTCCATCCTGTCCCCACCACAGGTGCGAGAAGCTGGCCGAGGAGTGCCAAGACAACCCATGCCGAAATGCAGGGCGCTGCGTGAGCAACCAGGGCTCCGTYCATTGCATCTGCCCATCGGATTACCAGGGGGACTACTGCACACAGCCCATCATCACCCCCGCCATCGTGCCCACGCAGTGGGCAGTGGGGCCCGAGGAGATCGCAGAGATCGTAGCCGGCGTGCTGGGGGTGGCCATCCTGGCTGTGGCCTTCGTGCTCATCCGCAAGCGCTACCGCCACCGGGCCAAGGCACACAAGCCCGTGGCCCGGGAGGACCCCGACCTGCTCTCCAAGAGCGAGTTCTCCAAGAGCGTGGGAGTGGGCACCCAAGCCGTGCCACCCATCGAGCTCAACATCCTCAGCGATGCAGCACACAACAACCTGGACCGGGCCACGCCGGAGCAGCGCAAACCCACCAGCACCCCCGAGTTCGTCACCTTCAACTCAGCCAACGCCCCAAAGCACCGGGGCACCATCGTATGCAGCGTGGCACCCAACCTGCCCCCCGCTGCACCCCCCTCCAACTCCGACAACGAGTCCTTCATCAAATGCACCTGGGCCAGGGAGGAGATGGGTCAGTAGCCACAGCTTTTTCTTGCTCTTACACATCCCTCTTCCCCCTGTGAAGTGGATTGAAGGTTTGCAAACTTGAGGGACTAACCACGTTGGTTAAAGCCAAGCAAAGCACGGGCCAGTGTTGCCCAAGCCCTGCTATAGGTCCTTTGTTGGCTTTTCCCTCCCTGCTCACCAGTACATCCCAGTTTTCAGCTTTAACCTACTCAGTCTCATACACAATCAGSAGGGAAACCATTAATGCACAGCCTGGATTCCCACACATCCTGGGTCAAGACCATATAAAAGAGAATAATGAAGCTAAGGGGAAAAAAATAAGAACGTAAAAGTCAGTGTGAGTTTTAGTGGAGACATTTGCATGAACGCTACTAGGCAGAGGGATTACGCCCTCAGGGAAACACCTTGCATGGCTCCAGACAGCAAGGTTACTGCTTTCTCCCCGTGCAGTTCATCACTAAAGGATGCTGTTAGAAGAGAGTTCACCAGAGTAACGACAGGGAAAGAGAGAGATCCAGTGGATCACTTGCTCTGCCCCCATCCCCTCACCATGCAAGCTTCTTGCATCCGGATGGCGTGATGAAGTGTGTCTTTTGGGTGCTAGAGCAGGGAATGTGCCAGTGGGAACACTGCCCCGCCACAGCCAGGGGTGCCCTCAGGTCCCCTCAATTTCCAAAGCAGCAACTACAACTCTCCTGTCCTCGTGTCTCCTCTCTTCCCTGGTCTGCCACATCTCCTGCAGGCTCAGAGCCTACAGAAGGAATTAGTGGGAGGGCAAGAGGGGGAAAACAACAGCCTGAACTGCAGCTAACACAACTCTGTTTTATTCCAGTCTACCCAGCAGAAACAACCTACTGGCCCCCCCGGTACCTGTCATCAGACGTCCAGGAATATTCCCACTACGAGATCATTCAAGGCCCCCCTGCATCCTCCTCCCACCCTCCTCTCCCCCCACCACCCCCTCCGCCGGCAGACGCGGAGCCGGTCGCTCTTTATGGGGGCTTTCCTTTCCCGCTGGACCAGAGCAACAAGCGGGCCCCCATCCCACCCCGCTACAGCAATCAGAACCTGGAGGACTTCTTGCCCCTCAGCCCCGTGGACATGGGAGCCTCCCAGTGCCAGAACGAATATACGGCCATCAGCTACTATCCAGCCCAGCTGGTGCAGGGTGAGGGCATCTCGTACCAGCCCGACCCCGGCTACAAGCGGGTGAGCATGCGCCTGAGCGTGGCCCAGCCCTCCTACGCGGACTGTGAGGTGGGCCACCAGCCCAGCATCCGAGCCCAGCCCCTTCCACCCCCCAACTACGAGGGCTCTGACATGGTGGAGAGCGACTATGGGAGCTGCGAGGAGGTGATGTTTTAACGGGGGGCTCATCCTCAAGATGAGAAGAGAAGCACATCTCCGTGCAGAACAGTGTGCAGGGGGCTGGCACGTGACAACTAAGGGAGGCTTACGTGTCCCCCTCCCAACTTGCGGCATCTCCCCCTGCATGGCTGGGTTGTAATTTGGCTGGATCTTTCCCCCCACTGCCCTCCAAGGTGCTCCTGCTGCAAATGGAGGGGAGATGCTCCAGCCACTGCCGGGACACGGAGGATGCTCCTGGGATGCCAGTGACTAACCTGCCTCYTTGCCAAGGTGACTTCCTCCGACGCCGCGCAGGACCGCAGCGTGCCACCTCCTCCCACCCCGGGCTGCCTGGCCACAGGGATGAGGAGGAGGAGGAGGAGGGCGSCAAGCACTGCAGGCATGGCAGCAGTTGTGGTGGAGAAAGTGTAAAAGGACTAGTGATGCACAGCCTGGGAGTGCCCCGGGTGGGATAGCAGAAGCTCTCTGCCCCCAGCTCTGGCTCCAAGGGCTTGCACTGAGCCAACAGTTTGCCCAGTGGAATGGATCAGCTGGTGCAAACCCTCTTCCATGTCTGCTCGCCAACGCAGGGAGAGAGATGAGGGAATGTAGCTGGTCCAATCAGCATGTCCCTCACTTGGTCAACAGAAGTCCAAGAAAAAAAAAAAAAAGGAAAAAAAAAAAAAAAAAGCGTTCATTTCTGTAGAAAAATCAAGCAACAAGCTTTGTCACACCAGGAACTACCCACAGACTCAAACCAGTGCAGGTAGCAGCAAAGCAAGACCCCTGCCCAGTTGGGCTGCGCTTATGGGAGTAAGGGAGACCCTGCCCCGAGGATGAGAGCACAGACGTGTCCCCATGGTTGCCGGGTCCCATGCTGAACATGGTCCTGCCACCCAGCTGGGGCTCCCCGGTGTATCCCAGAAAGACTGGCCAGCACTGCATGGCATCTTCTTCTTGAGACGGTGCACCGAGGCTATCGAGTGTGGGTTTGCCTGTGTGTCCTGGTGCTTGGGAATGTATCGTTTCTTCATGAGAGGTTTTCTTTGGTTGGTTGTTTGATGTAACTTTTTTGTTGTTGATTTTTKGAAAGTATTAAAAGAGTTTGGATTTTTTTACTATTCTGATTTTATTCGATAACTCAGGGATTCCCTTGTGTATTGGGTTTGCATGGCAAGGTTTTGGTAGCAGGGGGGCTGCAGGGGTGGCTTCTGTGAGAGCCTGCTAGAAGCTTGCTCCATGTCCGATAGAGGCAATACCAGCCRGCTCCAAGATGGAYCCGCCACTGGCTAAGAAACCTGCGCAACAGCAATTGCAGCCAGAGAGAAGAGAATATGTGGGAGAAACAACTCTGCAGACACCCAGGTCAGTGAAGCAGGAGGGGSAGGAGATGYTCCAGGCGCWGGAGCAGAGATTCCCCTGCAGCCCCTGGTGAAGACCATGGTGAGGCAGGCTGTCCCCTTGCAGCCCATGGAGGTTAACGGGGGAGCAGATATCCACCTGCAGCCCATACAGGACYCCACRCCRGAGCARGGGGATGCCCAGAGGAGGCTGTGACCCCCTGRGAAGCCCGCGCTGGAGCAGGTTTGCTGGCAGGACCTGTGACCCCGTGGGGGACCCACGCTGGAGCAGTTCATGAAGAACTGCAGTCTGTGGGAAGGACCCACGTTGGAGAAGTTCATGGAGGACTGTCTCCCGTGGGAGGGACCCCATGCTGGAGCAGGAGAGGAGTGTGAGGAGTCCTCCCCCTGAGGAGGAAGGAGCAGCAGAGAGAATGTGTGATGAACCGACCACAACCCCCATTCCCTGTCCCCCTGCACCGCTCAGGGGGAGGCAGTAGAAAAAATCRGGAATAAAGTTAAGCCCAGGAAGAAGGGAGGCGTAGGGGGAAGGTGTTTTTAAGATTTGGTTTTATTTCTCATTACCGTACTCTGATTTGATTGGTAATAAATTAAATTCATTTTTCCCAAGTCAAGTCTGTTTTGCCCATGTCGGTAATTGCTGAGTGATCTCCCTGTCCTTATCTCGACCCACGAGCCTTTCATTGTATTTTMTCTCCCCTGACCAGCTGAGCTTTAGCGGGCACGTGGTGTCCAGCCAGGGTCAACCCACCACACCTTGTAAATARGACATCCCTGCCTAGCTCCAGCCAAGGGCAGCTCAGGGAATAACAGCTTATTTTGGACACCAGCACCCCCAGCCTCTTGAGCCTTCAGAGAAGTACCAAAACAGCAAGTTCAATGCATCTTTGAGGTCCCGTAAGGGCCAGAGGAAGGAGGCAGACCCACGGTAGCCTGCCTCGCTTCAGGAAAGCRCAAGCCTCCCAAATCTGTTAGCTTAGAAGGACCCAAATCCAAGCCCTGCCTTGATTCCCATCCCCAACCAAACACCCTTGGGAAAACAGAAATCCATCTCATTTCTGAAAGAAAAGCCACAGCCCTTAAGGAGATGACTATCACCCAGTTAACCTGGGAAACACCCCTGACTCAAGCGTATCTGCAGAGAGGTCCCCAAAACGCCCAGCACAGGCTCTGTGGATCACAGCAGCCAGCAGACCCTGCCCACAGCCCCACTCCCCTGCCCAATCATCCCCTGGGCATCAGGGCTGCTCACCACTTCTCCAGCACCCGTCAGCCACCCCACAGCCCCCCAAAGCGCTGCCTCTTTTATCTCTCAAAGCTCTCATGCACTTTGACAGTTTTTGTTTAACCAGGAATCCCAGGCTCATCACTGCTGTCACTSCCCCATGCACACCGGGCAGCCTCCTGTAGAAGGGCTCACCGTCGACTGGAGAGCAGGATCCATCGCAGAGTTTCCCCAGTGACAGCTGATGACATCACTAAAGCTCAGCAATGCTTTAAGTGTCAGTGATGTCATTAGGTATCACCATGGAGATGGCAAAGGGAGGACTGGGGGATCAGTGCCTCCAAGGGCCGGCATCCACAGGGGACAAAGTGCTGCATGGGCCAAGTGACCCCAAAAGTGACCGATGGGGGGGGGGGGGCCGTGCCAGCCCAGGGCAGTGCCTCAGTGTCCCCTGCATGGAGATCAGCCTGCTTGGGGGAAAGGCGAGACTCCAGCTACAGGCTGCTGCTCCAGCAGCCTCTGGCTCTGCAACCCGCACCCCCAAAGGGCATCCCTCAGGGCCAGCCCCAAGCCGGGGCAGAAGGGCGCTTTGCAAAGCCTGATGCCACGGGTGAAGAGCACTGGTTTAGTAGGTGCTCCCAGARCAAATTGACTTCCCCAGCCCAGAAGTGGGCAAACTCTGAGCTCCTGCTGCCTGCAGCAGAGCTTGGCTAGCCAGGGATTGCCGTGGGACCCCAGCAGCTGGGATGCAGGCAGGGACCCCCCCTGCCTGCACCCTGCAGTGCCCCAAAAACAATCCCCGGAGGTTCACAGGGTGCCCTGGGGTAAAGGACAGCTTCTGGGAGGGCAGAGGAGGAAGCAGGCAAGCCCCGAGAGCTGCAAACATTGGGGGCGGGCTTGAGGGGATGTTTCCTCCCCGCTCCTCTTCCTCCTCCTCCTCCTCCGGGGGAGGCAGTCTGGAGCGGCTGCCAGCCCCGCACGGCCCCGGCCCGGCATGGAGGGGAGCGCGGGGCGCGGGAACCTCCCGGCCGGCTGCCGGGGGGGGACACGCCGCCCTCCCCCGCCTGGGCGCTCGCCCTGCTCGTCCTCACGCTCATCGTCACCATGGCGGGTGCCATCCTGGGCAACGGCTTGGTCACCGCCTCCGTCCTCAAGAACAAGAAGCTGTGGAAGGCRGGTGAGCAGCCCGGCTCCCCACGCCGGCAGGGAGGGAGGGAGGGAGGGAAGGAGGGAAGGATGCTCCGGGGCCGGGTACCCGACTCATCAGCCTTGCGGATGCCGCAGCCGGGCAGGGGTGCGCGGTGTGCTGCTGGCTGCATCCAACCGAGCCCAAACTCGAGTTCATCTCTTAGGATATACACGTGTGAAATAAGCCATAACCTTTGGACTCCCACTGCCGCCTCCTCGTCATCATGCTTGGTCCTTTCCTAGCGCCAAATAGCAAAGCACAGACCCTGCATTTCACGCACCTGTAACTCCCAGGAAGTTATCGGAGTGGGAATGGGGGAGGGCGGCAGCCACAAGCATTGCCCGCCTTTTCTTTCAGCTCCACATCTCCCACTAGCTGGTGTTCTTGCCCTAAAGTTGCCTCAAGTAAGGACTGCCGGTTCCTCAGTTGAAGCCCAGGTCTGTCCTGTGGCTCTTGTACTCACATGAGGATAACCCAGCATTGCTGATCAGCTGCGGCTTGTTGGATTCGATTCTATTGCAGCCCCAGTTCAGAGATGCCAAATCCTGGCTGCTTTTTACATGCCTTCAACCAGCCCCTTATATACTGCACCCCACATTCTGCTGCCTTTCTTCTGAGATTCTTAATAGTGACACTGTCTGCATGCATTCACACACCAGGCACAAGTGGCACCAGGTACTCCCATGTACTGTGCAAGCAGCAACCCTTTGCTGTGCCATACCTGGTGGCAGGTAAAATTTGGGTCATCCTGCAACTTCTGGCCTTTTGGCAAATGCAATGCCACCAACAGTCCAGAGAGAGCTTGCTTTTTGGTATTTGCTTACAAAAGCAAAAAAAAAATATATATACATACACACACACATTTATATTTACACACACATACATATCTATATGAAGTAGAAGGCAGTTCTGGGGTTAACGCAAGAGGGGATGGATTTGTGGTCCAAAGATGTTGAGACTTCACACTGATTTCAGCCAGGACATGAGCATCTTCCTTGCTTTTAATAAAAAGCAGGTTCACTCTTCTCTTCAAAAAGAGACACCAACTGTGAAAGCTTCAGGTGAAATTACTTCATCCTAGATTTAGGAGACAGAGCCCAGCATCTCACTTCTCATCCCTCTTCCTCACTGGTAGGCAAACTCTGCTTTGCATCAGTGAGCCTAAGCCACAGCTGGCCTACAAAGAGATCCACGTGTCATTTTGGAAAAGCTCCCTTCTAATCCTGTATTATTTGTTCTTCTGCAGCAGAAGCACTACCACAAGGAAACAGGAGGTTGTAAGCACAAAATCCTGCTTGCAGAGATGGAACAAGGTATTTTGACCCCGGATAACCTGCCCCAACCCTCTTTGCCGTACTTTCCCCTTGCTATCGCAGCCTGCTTGTCCCGCAGCACAACGCGAGGCCTCATGCTCAGCTGGTGGCAGCAGCTGGCAGGGCGAGACACCTCTTCCAAAGGTCCTCAGAGAGTCATGCAGGACAGAGCACCTTCTTACCTTTCCCTTACCACACTTTGCCCAGAGACGCATATATGTTGGCTGCACATGAGCATCCAGCAGTTATGCCATTGCCCAGAYGGTAATGGAGAAATAATAACAAAACACTCAGTTATTCAACAGCCCTGTCAAGAAGATGCTAGCATGCTAGGCTAGAGTGAGGGAGTAGTGTGTTGGTGGGTATCAGCCCATCCTGCGTGTCTGTAAGTGTATTATACAGCAGTTGAAAGGAAATACTGGCAGTACAAGTGGGAACACCTCAGAGCACTAACACGCAGGGGTAGGAGGGGAGATCATGCAATTTCTTGCTCACAACGAGGACCGGAGCATCATCTGGGAGCCCTGAACCACTGTTTGAGTGCAGTAGATGGGTGCACACAGAGGTTTGCTCCAGTTTCCCCAGACCTCTTCCCAGCCCAGTTCTCCCCCCGTGGCTGCCAAGCACCTATAGCTGACGGGGTGGGACAGCCTTCACGGTAAATTCATGCGGCCCTGGTTTACCTGTTCCTCATTTGTTGCTCCTCAGAGAAAAGACTTGTGAAATCTCCTGTTTGCTCATTCTCCCCAGACTGGAATAAAACAAAAGTCATTTCTTGAAATGCTCTCATTGCCTTTTTGCTGCAGCAGCACTAGGAACATGCCAGGGTTGTGCCTGGGAGGTTCAGCAGGACCCTTCCATACAGCAGCACTCCCAGGCACCAGCGACAGGGTATCACTGAGTCTTAAGTACCCACCACAGCCCCCAACATCATCAGTTCTATACTTCTCACCAMCCCCATCCCAGAAACTACCCCCGCAGCGCTTACTGACCCAAGCCTCAACTTTTTGGCTTTCTCTCAACTGCTGGGTGCCTTAGTGCTGAGCTGGGGGAGGGCACACAAGAAAGGGCACAAACACAGGGAGACTTGGGACGCCCAAATAGAGACACTTGGCTCAGACAACGAGCAGATGCAAACAAACCTGCTATTCACACCACCTTTGGGGACCAAAATCAGGGAAGGGGGGGGGGGGGGGGCATTTGGGACAAACAGGGACGTTCTCACTGGATAGCTCAGATACAAAGTGGAACCAGCCCCACAGCTGGCTGGCCCAGGAGCTGAGTTACCCTGAGATTTGCAAGGGAACACAGCCTCCTTCTTTGAGAGCCACCTCTGCTCAGCAGAAATCAGTCCCTGCCTGAATTAGGACTGATATTTTAGCTGTTTGGTTTTACTTAATAAATCCCTCTCAACACTTTCATCCTAAAAGAGCACAATCCCTGCACATTAATTTGGGCACAGTGTTTCTAAGCTTAGACATCAGTGGGTTGTGTGGAGAAATACAGGAGAGATCCTAGGGGAGATAGTAGAGTAAAAATCTTTTTTTGGTAATTCCAAAAGAGAAGGTCGGAGGAGAGACCTCCCAAGGTCCCTGCTGGCCTCAATTACCCTACAACGCTAAAGCACTTTGCAGCCAGAGCACAGCAACATCTCTGCCAGGCCCAGGAATGGGGCTGCCTCTGGGCAGGGGCAGCACAAGCAGCAGGAGAATGGAAACCCAGCAGTACAGCACACAGCTCCAAACACCCAGTCCAACTGTGCAACATTTATGCTGCCCCARCACCTCAGGCTGCAAATCCTGCCACCAGCTCTGCATCCCAAGCCAGGGACTCACCTCACTCCCCAAAATACCCCAGGAATACTGCAGCATCCTACCTGCTGGCTCGAGGGGGGCTCATCACGCAGAGAGGCTGAGAAGGAAACAGCAGGATAGCCTCCCTCCTCCCTGAACTGCTGGCTGCAGGACAAGCATCACCTGGCACCCCAGCCTTGTTACCCCACCACAGCTGGGCTAAATCCCAAATTAAAGCCAGGGAAGGGAGCACTTGGCTGCACTTGTGCAGGTCCCCAACCCAGCTTTCCTCTGCTGCGATGGACTTGTGAGCTTTGCAGTTCCCTGTGGCTATTTTTAATAAAACTCTAAATGCAACCAGGTCCCCACAGAAGGCTCATCCCCTGCGTGATGATGGGACATTGGGAAGAGTAAGTTGCCACCCCTGGGCTTGCTGGGGGAGCAGCATTTTCTTATGGCCAAAAGAAAAGATGGGGTTCACCTGCTCTGCCCATTTCCTGCTCATAAATGCCAGTTTCTACTTTCGCGCTCTGGGATTTTCAGCAGAGCGGAATAGCATGAGCCCGGGCATGAGTGGTATTACACCACACTTCCCATCAGTCTGCATAATTTAAGGAGACTTTTCTGCCACAGCTTCAAGAGATTAACTTTTTTTAGCACTGATTTCCCRAACAGCCCCGCTAATGACACACCGCAATGGCATGAATTATTGATAAGCCGAGCTGCAGCGATGCTGGCGCAGCACCCGGCCGTCTCCCAGCGCAGGCTGGCTTTTGCTCCTTTGATCTCTCGGGCAGATCAGCAGCAGCTCAGCATCCACTGTGCTGCCACCATCGGCACATGCCAGCCTCTTTTTTGCAGCTGCAGCCCCACTTTCRGCATAAACCAGGCTGCTGGGTGCCAGGACGCAGCCAAGAAGCCAAGGTGCAGCTTTGGCGGGGCAGAGAGGAGCCAAGCCCAGCAAGCTGATAAAGGCTCTGACCACAACCTACGTGCACAAATGTGTTCAGAAGAAAAAATCTAATTTTCAGAGCAGCAAAGCTGAGACACTTCTATTTCACTTTTATTTGAAATCCTCAGCAGAAGCAGAAATCTTGTATGCTGCTGAAGGGGTGGGAAATGCAGAGGGTCTGACTCCGGCTGCCTGCTGGGCTCCAGGTCTCCTGCTCTCCCACGGATGCCCCCTCCTCCCCAAGCCCTTGTACTTGGGTGGTATTTGCAAAAAGAAGAAAAATAAAATAAAAAAAAAAAACCCAAAAAGATGAGTCCCAAAAGTTGTAGCAAGCCCACTGATGTTAATGCCACACCGCTGCCCCATCCAGTCCAGCACAGTGAGGTCCCCCTTGGAGACCCCCAGACCTGCTCCATGCCTGGCGCGGGCCCTGCCAGGTAGTTTTACACCTGCCTCATGGAAGATAAACCCCAATCTCACACCCCAGAGCCTTTTCACATAAAAAATAGATCATATTTATTGATTAAAGTAAGATACATGATTCAGGTGCAGCACCAGCTCTTCCACTGGGCAGCTACACACGCTCTACGCTGACAATATCCATAGCCACAAGACATGTACATTAATCATTTCTATATTTACACAGACAATTTCCTTGGTTACAGAGCAGCCTACGATACACAAGTGTCAAGTTTTCGTGTCCACTGCGTCCTGTGTCAGGTCCTCCTGGCTCCGCAGAGCCCCTCACGCCGCGTGCCCCACTGGCACGTCTGGCCCCATTTCCGAAGACCCCCTGCTCACCCYGATAAAAGTGAAGAACTGCAAAAAACGTTTAATGCTGCTGTGATCTCCCAGTCTCCTGGGAAATGAGGTCTTCACCGCTGATAGTAAAGTGAATTGGATGCTACGTGCCCTGCCAGCAAACCCACCGATACCCAGTGCCGGGCTGGGGACAGGCCCTGTCACACAGCTGTCCCCCAAAACACGGCCAGCCTTCTTGTGGGGTACTGACAGAGCTGGGGCAAGCATCAGACATCCCCTGCTCCTCACAGCATGCCCCCCTCTGCCAAGGGTGACATTTCTGCACCCAAACCCAACGCCCAACGGCCACGCCAGTACACAGCGATGGGTGTGAATATTGCACTTTTCCTGTCCGCAGCATGCCCTGGACCYCTCTCCCAGACCTGGGTGTTTGCTCTCTACCCCCACGATGTMCTCCAGATGGAGGATTTGACTTAAAGCTTTGCTCTGCCCATAACCAAGCAACATCGGAGCATGCCGAAACCTTCACCAGAGACTTGGAAGAGACAAGGTGAGCCCCGAGAGACGCAGTGAGCAGGCAAGGGGCTGGAAAGGAGCAGTGACGTGGCACAGACCCACCCCACACCTGGCCGTGGGCCCACGTACCGGCATGGGGCACCCAAAGCAGAGCCATCAAAAGGGACACAGTGCAAGACACTGAAACACCACACATCGAGGAGGCAGGCTGCAGGGACACTGCTCTGCACAGCCTTCTCCTCCCAGAAGCGGGTCAAACTCCGAAAATAACCCCAAGCCTCACTCCTCCCCCATCAAAGATGGGAACGCAGCCCGCCAGTGCTATATTCACACTCCTTTCCCACCACCACCAGCAGCCTTTGCCCACCCCCAAGGAGACACRGTTGCTGCGGGGATAAAGGCTGTCCGAAGGAAGCCACCGCACTGACGGCGTTTGGGAGATGCTGCGCTAGCAGGAGGAGTTTGGCCCAGACACGGGGTTGCAGAGGGGTGGCTCAGCCAAAACCTTTTTGCACTGCTAGGAAAAGACATCCACGGAGGATGCATTTGCCCTTTTGTCTTAAAAAAAAGAAATCCAGCAGAAAGGCAAGGAGACTCTCTAGGGAGGAAGCTGGGCTCACTGAGAGGAAGGAAAGCAGCAGCGTAGCGGGGACCATCGCCCCCAGGCATGCACCAGCCACAACGCAAAAAGCAACAGGAGCACAGGGAGAAGCACCAGAGAGCTGCATCCTACCAGAGGAGAGGAGCTAGGGCGGAGGCAGAGGATGCAGAGTGAGGGGSACCAGGAGAGAAAGGGTTAAAAAAAAAATTATGGGTGTTTTGTGTGTGATTTGACATTCAGTATCGGCCTGCAGAGGCAGCCGGAGCGTGCCGGGGCCAGCTCGGGCGCTGTAAACAAGGCGATGTATTTTTGCGGTGTGCAGGCAGCACACAGCGGCCCCCGGGGACACCCCGTCCTGCGCAGGGAGAGGGCTCCCAGCCGAAGGTGACTGGCTCGGACCCTTGTTATGGCAGAGCCCATTTGCTTTCCGCACGCCTCGGTTCTCTAACGCTTCTGAGAGCCACACATTATATATGTGCGCTAGATGGGGAAAAAGAARTGTCACTTGGTGCCAGGGTTCAGCAAACCCTCCCAGGCCATGGAGGTACCATGCCYGGTGCCCGGCTCCAGGCCCTGCTCAGCCCCCGAGGCGGCTGGAAACAGCCGGAGCATGGCAGGAGCCAATGCCCATGTCTGGGGATCCCACCGCAGGAGAGCTGGGGGGCCCTGGGATGCTCTGCCCGCCCTCCCCGCAAGGCCAGAGTGAGGAGGCAGCTCCACGCTCTCCAACCTGAGCTGAGGTTTCTCTGTTGCTGTAAAAATAAAGTGCTGAGGGGCACAAAAAAAAACTGGCACAAAAAAGAGCAGTCCCTGTTCCCCGCCCTGACTGAAGGGACRGGGGAAATATGGAAAGATTGGGATTTAAAAAAATAAAATAAAATCAAAATTTACATCCCCAGGATTCCTCACCTCTCAAAGTGACTATTTACATAGGTGCCGAGGGGGCTGTTTTGCTTTATCACCTGCCCAAAAAGCCCCTGAGGAAGGCACTGCCCCAGCCCCRAGCCGAATCCCCAGCCGGAGCCCAGCACAGGACCCTGCTGCAGCCGGAGACGGGCAGCTGTGACGGTGGGCAGCCCCGTCCTCTCACAGACCAACCCCACCACGTTTCCCCAGAGGAGAGAGGAGACCGTTCCCAGGGGAGCAGCAGCGCCCGGTGCCCATGTGCCCCCAGCACGGCATCCGGAGGGGCCGGCGGGGCAGGGGGACCGTCACTGCACCATGGCACTGGTGGCGTTCACAACAGTGGCGGCGGGCGCTGCCAGCTCCACCAGCGCCTCATACGTCCCCACCACGAAGCCCACAAAGCCGAAGAGGCTGATGGCGATGTCCTTGGTGACGACGAGGGGGTGCATGCCTTCTGTATAGTAGGTGGCGATCTCCAGCAGCGGGGGGAAGATGAGAGCCAGGGCGCTGCTGCTCATGGAGCCCACCAGCGAGATGACGATGTCCAGGCGCGGGATGAGGATGGCCAGCACGCCTGGAGAAGGAGCAAACACAATGTCAGTGCTGCCGGCTCCCAGACGGCAGAGACCCTCCTCCCCTGAGTCAAAGCAAGCAAAAACCCACCGCAGGGATGCCATCTGCTTGAATCATACCTCTGCCTTTTTCCCTGACACTAGAGCTTTGAAGACGTGGCTGCATGTTTTCCAGCAACTCCTCCCCAACAAGCAATTAAGCCGTTGCATTGAGTTAATGAAGCACAGCACGCAGACCAAACCCTTTTTGTCGCCCTGGGCACCGACGCAGTGAGCTCCAGGGCTGTGCAGGACCAGTGCCCCAGCAAACAGATGCCGCTGGCAGAAGAGCGGCTGCCGGCACCGCCGGCCCCCTCGTGAGAGCCAACACTCCTGCTCCGCACACCTGGGGAGCCGTAAAGCCTCAGAAACCCCATAAAAGCAGGAGACGGGAGGAAAAAGCCATCTCCCCCCAACCCAAATAAACCCRCGTGGTTTGCATGCGTTTAGAGCTGCTCCAGCAGCAGACCGCCCACGGCACAGCCTGGGGGAGAACATTTGTTAGGTAAAAACTGCAGCCAAGGAAAACCCCCCTGGGAGACTTCTGACAGCTCGCACTTAGCGGTGCAAACTCCRGCATATTCCTGCTCCTCCTCCTCCTGCTCGGGGCCAGGGGATGGAGGGATGGTGCCTTCTCCTTCCAACTAGTCCACAACCACCACCACCTCTGGGCTCCTCTTGGGGCACCACAGCATCGGCATTTGGGGAGCAAATTTAAAATAAAGGATCAGCAAGGTCCCGCTTTGCAGCTGGGAGCAGTGCCCCTCGGCACACTCACTCACCGAGTGAGCTCCCCATCYGCGACAGCCTCGGCACTCGAGAGCATTGCTGCTGCTTTTTGGTTAAACAAAGCCTGAGGAAAAGGCAACCAGAGCTTTGCACAACAAAAGAGCATTCTTTGCAAGCCAAGTAGACTTCAGCACTTAACCAAAGTGACCAAGAGAAATAAATTGGTTTATTGCTTTGAAAGCTCTGCTTAGAAATAGGAGATACCTAGAACCGTGGCAGCTACAGCCTCGGTGGAGAAGGGGCATGTCAGGGCTCCTTACTGGAGGGATTCGTTCACTCCCTGGCAATCGGCTGCAGGCGAGAGAGGCTGTTGGGTCGTCCCTGAGCCAAAGACCACCCACGGCACCGCAGGAGATGGAAGGCTCAGGAGACGGACAGCAGGCGGAGACACAAACAGGAGATGCTCCTGCACATTGCCACCATTCCAGCCCCGCTGTCAGCTGGATAAGCCTAGAGACAAACTGTCCCCCTACCATGGGGCACAGCAGCAAAGGTCCCCGCTGAGCTGACCTGGAGGAAGTTTATCCTGGGGCTCAGCCCTGCACACAGCCAAAGATGTGCTCTGCCACGTCTCTGCTGCGAGCAGCCTCCCTTGTCCGGCAGCCCGCGGGGAAAGCAGAGCTGCTGACCTCTAACAGCATCCTCAGCCCACCCCACACCACTCTTTGGACTCAAAGTAAACAAAATTACTAACACCCCTCTAAAACAAGCAGAACCGAAGCACCAGCTGCAGTCCTCAGCCTCCAGGGGCAACAGTCGTGCTTTCCGCAGGTATTAATTCAAAGGGTTTTTAAGTGTGCTGGTTTTGAAGTCTAAGCTTAAAAGACACCCATACACCAAATTGCATCCTCTCTTTGGAAGCCAAAGCCATGATGCGGGCTTGTTCTGTGGCCACGCAACCATCCGATGAATATTCATGCAACCCCCCTAATTGCTTTTATCCTCGCCAACAGCCACAGCGATCTCTTACATGGAAATGTAAGGGGAGGAGGTACAAAGGAACCAGCAYCCTTCCACCAACACCTCTGCTGCCTCCCTACCCCCAAACGGGAGGGTACAGCCACTGTCGGTGCCTAAACCCATCCCATCACTCCAAGCCTTCGGTTCCCTGGCCAGGCACACCCCAACGCCCTCCGGGAAGGCTCCCATCCCACGGGAAGGCTCCCATCCCACAGGCAGGCTCCGAGCGAACCACAGCACCAGGGTGGCTGGAGCACATGGTCCAGCACGGCAGGATTTCATCCCTGCACCATCCCTCCAGCTGCAGGCGTCGAGGCAGAGCGCACTTCAGGAACACAGCACGGAGGAGACAGGGCTTTGTCTGCCTCTGTTAATGCAGCGCTTCTGRCCCATCATTAGCGAGAGCTCAGAAACCAGCAGCACTCTGCTCTCAGCCAGCTCCACYGCCCTCGAGTTAGCACCACACTCCTCTCAAACCCAAATCAAAGCCAGCTGGGACACGGGGCCAGTTTGCTGATGCTCAACTCTGGTGCATCAGCAGCGTCAAGCTATGGAGAAAAGCTCTTTTTCAGCAGATGACGCCTGGGAGCTCAGTCAAGCGTCTCAGCTGTGCTGACAACAGCAAGGATTTAGCCTTCAGGAATCAAAGCCAGCCAAAATCAGATACTCCTGTACCTGATTTGCTCCACACCTTTCCCGAAGGTCCACCAGGCTGGAGCCCAGCAGCCTGCTCCACCAGAGCCCCACTGCAGGCACCAAACACTGTCAAGGGAAAGGGACCATTTGGGGCTGATCCAGCCAGACCTGCCCTGTGGCCACAGGCACGTTGGGCCTTTGGTTATGGATCGTGTGCTATTTYCAGTTGTCTTCTGCTGTGCTACACGCTGCAGTAAATGTGTGCATGTACAGGAACACCCCTTCCCTCGTGGTCAATGACCCCTTTGCAGCCGAGCCCCCGTCACGCAGGCACGAGGAGCCTGGCTGCACGCTGCCTATGGAAAACAGCCTCCAATCGGGGCTGCCCTGGCAMCAGACCAGAGTGTTTCATACAAAGCTTGATGGGATTCGATGGCCCTCAAAAGTGCCATCAGGGGGATCCCAGGCCCGAGGCTCCATGGGGATCTGCCACCTCCAAATGATGTGGGAAGTTTACTACTCCTCCGCAGAGAAGACCTGTCCCATATAGAGRGGGCAGAGGACCACTGCTGCTGCTCCTTGGAGGCCATCTTGGCCCACTGGCTTGCATCAGCAAGGTCCAGGAGACTCCCTGCTGAGAGGGCTTTAGCAGCAGGGCCAGAGGCAGCAAAGCGAGGGGCAAAGAGGCTCTCAGCACCAACAGCCCACGGCACAAAGGAGGTACCACGTCCTCGTAGGGGAACTAGGACAGGCTGCTTTCTACTCACAGGTCACGCCAACCAGGGCCACCCTGAGGAGGAGGTTGACCACCCAGCCCCAGCGCTGCGACACCCGGGCGACAAGGGGAGGGATGATGATCTCAGCGGGCACGTAGAACTGCACGGCGTACGTGAAGAAAATCCCAAAGGAGAAGAGCAGCTTGACGGCTTGGTACAGCCTGCAAACGAGAAGGAGAAGACCCACTGAGGCATGTTCTTGCTCCAGGCCCCACRGCATCAACGGCAGAAAGCAGAAGGGGAACACTCTGCCAAGAAGGACTTCTGTGTCCCAGTGGTCTCCCCTCCTGAACACTCTCCTGGAAAATTAGGGGTGATGCATTCAATCCACAGAGACCTTTCTTRGGCAAGAGATAGCAAGGAGACAGCGCAACCTCCAAGCTGTGGCAACACATGCCCCCGCACCTAATCAGAGGCTTTACTCCTGGCCTTGCATAAGGAATCATCAGGCCAGGAGTTGGGCCAGCAACATCTCAGGTGCTGCTTCCCCTTGGGAAAACTCGTGGGCACAGATATTGAGGGCTATTTGAAAAAAAAAAAAACAACCCAAAGGCAACAAACCACTGTCCTGTTCCTAACTCACTCGAAGGCACAGGGAAGGCTGCTGTGCACTTGACCAAGGGACGAGGAGCCCAACTTGTTCCTCGACAAGTTAAGGCATCTACCCACATTTCTAGATGCTCACGTGTGCAGACTGCCCTTGGCTGCACAAAGTAATGAGTCCTCCAGGTACMTCACTCCCTACAGAGGGATACAGGCTCCGTACCACTCTCTCCACTTGACCAGGCTGGACTCTGCAAGGTCTGCGGTGACACAGGGTGGCCTTCTTCACGATCACTCCACACAGACAACACCCAAATATCCAAGAGCACTGGTACTGCCAGGAGCCTGCAATCCCAACTTTTAGCCAGTGACCCAGAATGAAGTTGCATCCATCACCCATCCCAGAGGTTCCTCACCTTGACCTTCACTAAAAAAATCCAGCCTCTAAGCTGAAGGAAGAAAAAAAACCTCCTTTTCTCCTATTTGTAACCAGATGGATTTTATTCTCAATCTTAAAACAGGAGATGAAAAATACCTTTAAAGAGGCTTATCAGCTGCAGCCATGAATATTTCAGATTTTGATTACTGCTTGGCTTCTGAGTAGGGGGAAGAGGACAGCACCACTGGGATAAATCTGGGCTTACAAAGCAAATGCGATGCAAACGCCACCACCTGCAACTCTACCTCCTCCATATAACAAAAAAGAGCAGCTATTTTTGGAATGCTGCATAATGCATGTTTGGGGGAAAGACAGTTAAAAGAGCAGTTTGGGCTGAGCAGATGGAAGACAGAGCACAGACAGGCTGCAAACTGCACCTTAGGCTCACCCCGAGTCAGATCTCACCACGTCCCAGATCCTACAGGGATGCGGCAGTGGGGCAAGCATGGCTGCAGCAGAGAGCCTCTTGCAGGTGGCTAAAAAGCCACCTCCCAGCCTCAGCTCTGTTCTGAGCTCCCTGACAGCAGAACAAGCCTCTCTAAAAGAGAAGTGGTATCTAGTTACATCACATATGGTCCTACCCATTCCCCAACTCAAGACATGCTGACCAAGCAGGAAACATGGGTCCTGGCCATACTGCTTGGGTAAATATGAAGTAGATCCAAGCTGAGGAAGGTATCTGGCTCCTCCTGCCTTCTTATACCCCTTTACCTTCTTTGGGCCCAGGCCAGTGTCCCTCTGTATGTTGGCTCTCAGCATCCAGCTGCTACAATAACAGTCTCAAACCAGAGAAGTCCAAGTATTCACATGCAAGACTACTTTGAACACTAGTGGCAGAGTCTGATGGAGTCAAACACCTTCCACAATAGTGGAGGATGGAGTTGGGGATCACCTAAGCGAATGGGATGTTATGCAAGTCCACGGGACCAGATCAGATGTACTCGAGGTTGTGGCCAACATCAGCCTGAAGCCACTTTATCATTTTTAAAAGAGCAGGGTGATCAGGGAGAGTTCCCACTGCCTGGGAAGAAGAATCATATCCACCTTCAAGAAGGATGAGGCAAGCTATAGGCTAATCAGCCTCACCTTGATCCCCAAGAAAGTATGGGCTAAGTCCTGGCATCCATTTCCAGGCACATATTGGACAGGGAGAACAGCCAGCGGGGATTTGCTAAGGGGCAATCATGGAAATACCCTCATCAGTGACCTGGATAAGCTCTCAGCGACCCAGAGCATGGTCTCAGCAAGTTCCCAACAAGACCGAATTGGAGGGAACGGCCAAACACCTTGGAACAGGACCTAAACAATATGGTGGCATGAGCAATGTTCAAATGCAAACACAAAATCCCGCACATGGGAAGGGCTGGGGCCTGGCTTACCATCTGGCCAGGAGAACAGGACCTGGAGGTCTTGGTGGGCAACAAACTGAACATGAGCCAGCAGCAGGACCTTGCAGTGATTAAGGTCAATCACATACCGGGCTGTGTTAACAAAAGGGGCTTGTGAAGCTGCATCTTGAGTGTCCAGTCTTGGGACTCCCAGAACACACATTGACCTACCAGAGCAAGTTGAGTGGAGGCTACTAGGATAGCGGGGGCTGGAGCACATGACATATGAGGAGAGGCTGCGAGACCTGGGCTCATTCAGCATGAGGAGAAGGTTAAGGGGGATGTTATTACTGTCTTCAGCTACCTAATAGGAGGTCACGGAGAAGACAGAGACAGGCTCTTCTCAAGAGTTGCACAGCAAAGAACCAGGGTCAACGAGGCAGAGCTGCATCCCAAAAGGGTAGTTAAGCAGCAGAACAAGGGCCTGGAGAGGTGGGGAACTTCCCTCCTTACTGATATTAAAAATTTAAGTTGGTCCTGCTTTGAGCAGGTGGGTGGACCCGATGATCTCATGATGCCCTCTCCAATCTAAATTATCCTGTGATTCCATATGCAGACTAAAGACAAAGCTATTACAGAGTCCAGAGTGCACCCAYTTAGCCACACAGGACTTGAGTGCACAGTAGCCTTGAGCCACCTACCCCGCCGCCTGCATATCTTATCGTATTTTCAGGTAAGCGATGCTGTAAAGCCATAAAGCGCTCCAGGGCAATCCATGATTAAAAGATGTTATTAAAAAAGGTACATAAGGTTGGGTACCAATCCTGTACAGGTCAGGAACCAGGACAACAAGCTCAAAGGGCATTTTAAATATCAAGAAGAGCAAGAGCTCAAGCACTAGCCTTGACTCACAGAAAACACGGGTCCACGCAGGGCCCTGGAGAAGCACTGCTCTGCCAACCACAGCAACCACCTGCTTAACCCAGAGAGCACGCCAGGCCATCCCAACAAGCTGCAAGAAATGGCATACCCTCCTTTGACCATAAGCTCTGTCATTACCTACCTCCAACTGGCCATACGCAACCAAACATCTTCCCCCTCACTACAGCATTTCTTCACTCTTCAGATGGTGGGGTGAAGCAACCCTTCCGAGGACGCGAGGAGGGATTTCTGCACAGCAGTGCGGTATTTCGGAGGCYGTGGTTAGACCTGGGCACTGCGAACCGACACACTCCTCATTTGAGGAAGCTGCGGTTATAGAGAAATGAGGCTGGAAAAGTCCTTAGTCATCCTGTAACTCAATGATTCCCGACATGTTCATCGAATCTGTTCTAGAGACCTCCAGGCGATGGCTACAGCCAACGAAGGATACAGCATCTCTGCCACAATCCTCACCTTGTCTCCCACACTGCAGACAAACCCCATGACTCCTCACCCACAGCCCTTATAACCAGCTTCTGCAGCCTAACGCCTTTTACTGCTGGGGAGAAAACCCACAGGCAAAGCAGGATGGGCAAAACATTTCAAGAGCAAGTCTTCACCCATCACCTACAGTTTAATGCATGGGAATACAGCAGTCAAGGCTTTAGCCCAAGTATCCCAGCCCTTACTTTAGATAACCCATTTCCAAGTCCAATATTTACAGCCTCCATCRAATGTTCTGCCAGGAAGCAATATGCACAAACACCGAAGCGTTTTGCGTGCTGAGTCACAACCACCGCAGCACGCCTTCCCCAGAGGCAGCCTGCGGGAGCTCTGCGCACACCCGGGCTTCCCCAGGCGCTGCTTCCAAAGGGCTATTCTCTTCTCCCTACCTGAAAATCCCTACAKTTTTTTTCAGCAAAGTACTTTGACAGAAAGCGTGGATACTCCTAGAAACGTCCATTTGAAATAGGATCTTTCTGTAGCCTAGTGAGTCACAGAAATCCCATTACCTTMTTCTAAGGGAACATCATCCTTTAGAGCAAATAAAGCTGAGATTTCCCACAGAAGCCCCCGGTCAGCATTACAGGT
This sequence comes from Oceanodroma leucorhoa, assembly GCA_030449065.1. Lineage (NCBI taxonomy): Eukaryota > Metazoa > Chordata > Aves > Procellariiformes > Oceanodroma > Oceanodroma leucorhoa. The sequence continues at coordinate 602,683 of JASVER010000154.1, read as the reverse complement.
CAGCAGATGTTACAGGCTGTGGGGTGACCTGGTGCCCTGCAGAGCCCAAGACCTGGATCTGACCTGCTTTCCACCTTCAGGAGCAGCAGCAGCAGCATTTCATCCCCTCCACACCTCACTTTAGCTTGCTGAGCTGATGGGATTCACACCTACTGTCCTTGGCATGATGGGATTCAGACCTCCCTACAACACAAGCACGTTCTTCCACCGGTCCCATGCCTCCTCGCTAAGAGCAGAGACCTGGCAGGGCTCCCAGCCCCTGCAGAGGACAAGGCAAGGCTCTCGGCAGGAGCAGGACCTTCCGCCACACCGACACCAACATCCAGCAGTTCAGTCACTACACAGATCCAGCACGAATGAAAGTCCATGCACTCAAATTGAAAGAAACCCACGTAGCAATAATTAAAGTAAAAACAGGCTCTATGTTGGGTTTTTTTTTAAACCCTCGCTTTCTCCAGAGCCCCAGCTGCGCAGCACTAGAAGATCAGCATGTGGAAACCCACCACTGACTCARAATTTGAGTCCTGCCCAAATCCACTTCATCAGTGGGGAAGAGGCAGCAAGTCATGCTGCACAGTGTTGGGCAGCTGCTAAAAGCCGAGAGGATGGGCTGGGGAGGGGGACAGGCACCCCCAGCTCCAATTCTCACTCTGGTCTCTTGCAGGATTTCAAGCCAGCAGAGACATCAAAGAGAAACTGTTGAACTTCAGAGTGCTCCCAGGCAAACCCGGAGAAACTGTGTTGCCGCAGGACGGCTTTCCAAGAAGCCTCGTGGCATTAAAGCCAGCCCTCAGCCCCAGCTCCGCACCAAGGCACAGAAAATGCTGCCATGAAATCGGTACCTCTGTGGCGCATAGAGTAGAGCTTCTCTCCAGCTCTCCTGTCAGCACCATGTCCTGCCACACAGACATCCCAAAGCAGCGTGTCATAGGAAGCAAGAGGTGTTTTTTTTCAGAACTTTGTCAAATAATCCCAAGCAGAGCAAGCCAGAAAAGGCATTTGTTCTCAATATTTGTATGCTCCATACTRTTTGTCCCAAAGGCAGGAGAAATTGCTTGCATTTCTCCTCTGGGATGAATACAGAGCCGTGACACTGAGCAACCACTCACCCCCAGGGACAGACCTGCATGAAGCCCAGCCAGSTGCTGCAACAGCCGCCCGCCCCGGCAAGAGGAGAAATAACCCCTCCGGGTAAGCAGGTAGAGGGTCAGGCCACGTGTATTTCCACAGGGCTCCAGCCAGCGACCGGAGCCTCCCAAGAGGCCTCGCCGGATCCCAGAGAAGGACAAGACAGGTTTAGGGAGCTGCAGAGCTCAGTCCCCATAGGTAGGAAGGGGCATCCTCATGGCACCAGCGCTCACAGGCAAAGCGCTGGCTCGAGACGAGCCACATCCAGGCACAACACAGAGCCCAGGAGTGGGAGTTTGAGCTCCGGGGCTGCAAACAAGGAACGCAGCCCATGCGTGGAGATGTCACATCTCACCCCTCTGGGASCTCCCAGCTTTGGGTTTAGTTTTCCATGTGCTTCATTTGGGRAAGAGAAGCACTGTTCAACGGCCTTCTGATACGGGGTTGTGTTCAACATCTGCCAGCCAGAGCACTGCTTAGCCCCCAAAAAGACACCACAAGGCTCCAAGAACAAGGCAGGAGCTGCACCTACCCGGGCAGGAACCACCAGGGACCCCGAGGAAGCAGCCTGAGCTGCAGAGCTGAGACCAAGCTCAGACACTGCAGCAATGAGCCTCACCACCCCGTACACGAGACAACCCTTAACAAGATCCTTCGGACAGTTTGGCTACGGCATGGTTGATCCTTCCCCAAGCTCACCCAGATTAGTTCTCCTGAGGAGCGACGTCCCCCGCTGCCCCCTCTCCTGCCTCCCTRGCCGGGACCCTCCTCCCTCACCCCCGGCCCCTCCGCTCCCCGCGGGGACTCACCAGCAGTTGGGCAGGTTGAGCGTTATGCTGGCCTGAATGTTCGCCCCGAAGCGCAGGTACCCCAGGACGCTCAGGCTGATGTACAAGATGGTGACAATGGTCATTCCCACATAGAGGATGACTGGGAACTGCCGGGGGTTCTTCATCTTGTTTTCCAGAGGCAGCACCTTGCAGAGGAGGAGGAGGAGGATGAYGACAGAGCAGCAGGTTTCCCCTGTTCCTCTATACCCCTCAGCCCCAGAAAGCAGGAGGGGCAGGCCCATGGCCAAGTACAGGCCCCCATACCAGGGGACAGGATGGTCACACATGGAGCCCAGAGTACCCAGCTGAAAAAGCCGCTGTACTGGAGATCTGATTTCTGTGCTCCCGTTTGAGACCTTCACACTTGGCATGGCAAGTCCCCAGCAGGGTCACTCATGCCTTTGTCTTAACGAAGAGACCTGCTCCCTCCCCTTGGCAGGAGCTGTGCCCGTTGGGGCAACGCCATCCGCCCCATACCTTGGTTGTATTAYACTCTGCACCCCCAAGCAGCACAGCCATGCCCGCTGGGACAGGCCCATCATGATACATTGTCTTATCTTCCCCAGCAGATCCTGGAAAGACCAAGACACTTTCTCCTCTCCTATCAAGTTTGTCCGGACAGGTGTCAACCATGCAGGACAACAAAAWAAAAGGAAGGACAGAGCCAAGTCCCTCACCTCTATACTACCAACACTTGCTTTCAAATAATAGGACTTCAGCAAACATTTTTATAGCTGTCCTTGGGTGGTAGGGATTTCAAGAAGAGACACAGTGGCGGGGCTGATGAGGAGGCAGGACCAGAAAAGCTTTTACTYGCTTCCCCACCTCCAAGTCATGTAAGGAAGAGAGCATTTGTGCCTCATTGCCAGCAAGAGCCCTCTGCCCTGGGCAGWGCATTCGATAAACACTCCTCCTATAAAGGATTTGGCCCTCTCCAGCCCTGTGTTTACACAGCCAGCTTCTATTAAGAGATGAAAACATTTTTTCCTCCTTTGAAGGGAGCTCCCGGAAACAACCCACAACATCTTAGCAGCCATTAAGCTCTCCACCCACCCACCCACCCAGCTTTTTTCACAGACACAGCCGGTCTATTTACAGCATCCTGTGTGAGAGGCACGTGCAAATCCAGCCCCACAGCAGGCTGGGGCCACGTGGCTGCCAAAGGGAGACCACATTTTTGTGTGTCRCGTTTTTTGGCCTCCCACTTAGGCAGCTTCAGGATCCAGCCGGGTAACAAGAGTCAGGACRATTCCTCGTCCACAGCTCAGCCAGCAGAGCCAAAGGCAGATGCCGGTGCAATTCCCAGCAGAGCCCAATCTACTGCCAGACACGGCCACCTTCAAAGCAGCAACCAACCTCCTGAGGTTTGGAGCATGTGCTCCTCCAGGCTCAGATGGAAGCAACAGGGTTTGACCCAGGAGATAGCCTGGAGGCTAAAGCTAACAGCATCATACAGAATTTGGACTCCYGTCAGAGAAGTTCATCTGCAAATACAGCTGCAATGCAGGGCAGGTGCTGCGGCAAGCCCGAGCACAGGCTGCGCCTGCCGTGCAGGCAGCCCCGCTGCCACACGCCGAGACTTACCACCCCGATGCCTTCGAAAGCAAAGATCGCAGTGCCAAAAAACAGAGGGTAGGTCTTCCAGGCTGCTGCTAGAGGCAGGTGACTGGGATCAGGAATGTCCTGGAAAAAAGCCCACGCAGAGTTCAGACGTGGGGAGAATGGGGAGGACCTGGCCCGCTCCCACCGCTCCCTGTCAGAGCCCCATGCTGCAGGGAAAGCCCTGCAGAGCAGAGGGTAACTGCCATGCCCACGGGAGCAAGCAGCACCCCACAGCATGCAAACACCCCACTGCCGAGCTCCCTCCACCTGCCAAAACACGAGACATCACAGAAATGACAGAGGGGAGGCGTACGCACGTACCCTGACGATGTACTGGTAGATCACGACGAGGCTGCCAAGCATGGCCACGTTGGCCAGCATGGAGAAGACAGACAGGACCTTGAGATTCTGGATGAACGTGAGCAGCACCACGAAAGGCAGGAGGGAAAGCATGTATAGCCGGGAGTCCATGGTGGGAGTCATGGCCACYGTCCTGTTCAAGCTGCAGTCATTGGTGGTCCCGTTTGCTGCAGATATGACCTGGGGAAGCACAGGAAGGCTTGATGAACCCAATCACGCAGGTCTGATAGCCATGAATCTCGGCAGCCCATCCCAGGTGGGCCAGACTACTATCCCATCAGCTCACTTTCATACACAGCTAGTCGAWTAAAATCAAAGCAACACAGGTTTTCAGGTAGTTTCGAAGCAAATCCCTGTGTGAGAGACTGAAAGAGTTACTGTGAAGTTGATGCYTCAAACATTGTGGCAAATGGGTTCTGCATATCAGTGATAAGGTGCAAATGAGGAGTCGGATAACGCAGGACACGCAGGGCATGCGGGAGGGTGCGCAGCTCCGTGTTCTGCCCAAGCCGGACATCTAACTATATATGGCAAAAAGTCATACAGAGTTTATCTGAGGAAGGAGCTCACGACCACTTGAAGACCACTGAAAGACCCCTCACCACCACCCCTCTCCACAACAGCGCCTGCGTGAAAAGTTCTAGAAACTACGTGGCTGACACAACCGAGAGGTAGGGGACAAGACTATAAAAAGTCACCAGCGCCAGGAGCCRGCGCRCKCCCGCCACCGGAGGATTGCTGCATTCTTCATCGTCATCATCGCGGGATCCAAGGGTGGTGATATCTCTCTCTCTCTCTTTCTCTCTTTTCCTCTCTTTCCTCTTCTTCTTCTAAATGCTTTAATAGATATCAGGTTGCCTACCACTACGCTTTCTAAGTTCGGGTTGTTTATTGCAACGCTTCCCCAGTTCAGCTTGCTTCTGCCTTAATTAAAACACTTAACCAATCATTCGGTGTCGTTTCACCTTAATTTAGCCCGAGGGAATTTCAAAACCTTTAGGACCCCCTGGTCCGATCAGGCTGGGCCGTGACACCCTGTTACCTTGCTAGCAGCAGAGGTGGCACCAGCTGCAGCATCTGAGCTGAGACAGCAAAACCTGCCCGAGCCCAGGCTCGCTGAGCACGCAAACCCAGCAGCCGAGCGSACCAAGGGCAGAGGTTGGTTTGTGTTGCCCACGTGGCCAGCTGAGAAGAGAGGAAAGAAGCATTAAGTGCTATTTCCTCAAAGGTCCTTTTCCTCTTGCTGCACCACTTTGCACTCAACGTCACGCATCCCTTCAGCGGCTCAGCACCCTGTGCCCATGCAAGGACTTCTGGGACCTACCACTGGCCTCCAACTTTGCTTTCTTCATGGGAAATCATCCTTTCCTTGGGGTCTTTCATCCCAAAGGCACTCCAGGCCACGTGCTCACCTCTAGAGACAGTTCTGTCCAAGGAACTGGGTGGCTGAGCCATCCCTCCCAAGAGCAWGGGCATGCTGTGGATCACCGATATAACCACGACCAAGCTGCTTTGGGTACCAGATGCCGTCTGGTCACTGCAGCAAAGGGCTCCCTGCAAACTAATTTAACCTGCTCCAGAGCAAGTCCTGCCCCAGAGGAGAGGCTAAAGCGCTTCTGCGCAAATCAGCATCCTCCATAGGATATGCAGAGCCAGGCACCCACGGGGCAGTGCTCCTCCGAGCCCCAGCCTGCCCTGCCTCTCCGCGGCTTGCTCCAAAGCCATTTTCCAAACCAAAGCTCTGCCCAGCACCGCRGCACCTCGCCCGAGGGACCACCTGCGCCATCGGTCCCCATCTAACACGCTATTCCCCGCCGCAAAAAGAAACAAGCAAACTTCCCTCTCCCCACCCAAAAAATTCCAAAACTGAAGCCAAGGGGTTTCCTGGCTGTGGCCTAAAATGGGTTGGATTTGCAGGTTTTCGCAAATTTCCCTTGTGGTTTGATCCAGCCTTCAGTCTCTGCTGCAAGGGGCCRAGCAGAAAGAAGCCCACCTTGAAACAGCAGCAAGGGGTAATTTGTGGGGAGCAGGGGGCCAGCAGCAGCCCAGCCCCGTGCATGTACCTTGCTCGCTCCTGCTCTCATGGCTTTTGGCACCAGATCACCAGCGTTCACCCATTTACTCCTCYCGGCCATCCCACAGGCAGCACGAAGGGCGTCTCCTCAGCTGCTGCTCCCGGAGCAGAGGCAGAGCTCGTCCATCCTCCACCACCCACTGGCAGAGGCCCCTCGCTTCCCCGGGAACCACCTCTGAAGCTGAAGGGCATCAGGGAAGGGCTGACGAAGGGCATGGCCGCGGTGGTAGCAACTGGACCACCACTGCAAGAGCAGAGCAGGAGCACATGGGGGAACARCACTGAGTGGTGCCTGAGAGGCATCGAGCTGGTGGAGGCTGGGAACAGGGACTCGTTATTCCCAGTTTCTTACAGCGCGGGAGCCAGCCAAGTGGTTCAGGGTTTCTGTTTATTTCCTCCCGACGCCTGGCAGAAGGAAACTCTTTCCCTAAAGATGTAATTAAGCTCCAGAGCCATGGGATGAGGCAAGAAACTGGAATGCAAACAGGTCCAAGAAAGGGAGAAGAGAGGTTCACGGCAGGTCCCGGTACCCAAACGTTACCATCTACACAGAGTATCAATAAACCAATTAACTGAGGTGGGCAGGATGTCAAAGGCACAGTCCCTCTGCTGCCACCACTCTCCTGCCCTCCCTCACTAGGAACGGGCCCCGCTTCCCCTGGGCGACACAGATGGCTCCAGCACCTCTGCACATGGAGCGAACTTRCAGGGACTCTCAGACAAACCTGCCCTGTTTGAATGGGAAAACTCATCCTCCAAAATACCCAGGCAGAGGAGCAGTACATTCCTGAGCAGCATCAGCTACGGAAAGCAGACCTTTGGTGGAGAACAGAGCCGTGACACAGGAGCTAAGAACCACCCAAGTGCCTCCACACCCCTCTCACCTTCCCCTGGCTCACGAAGGAGGGAGTAAGTCTAACCTGTTTCAGATTGTCAGCTAGAAAGACGAAGTACACGCAGCAGAAACCCAACTGAGTGATAATCAGGAAAAGTCCCACTACACGCCTAGAAAAGAAAAAAGACCGTTTGTTAGCCAGGCCATWCAGAAATAGCCCACTTGGGTTGCTTGGGGCTGCACTTGAACACTGCAGCGATGCTGCTCTCCCCAGGGGTTGAGATGTGCAGGTCAGAGCACACCCAGGTCGCTGCTTCTCGATGCTMAGGGAAGAGGACCATATCTCCATCTAACCTTGCAGACCTCAGCTCTCTGATCGCCCCCTCCCGTCCCCTCCATAGAGTCAGGACCAGCCTCGGGAGGAAAGCCATCCCCTTGGGTTTAACATCTCCAGTCTGCTGCTGAATTGTCACAGCTGGAGACAACGCTCCCTGGACACAGGAATAGGTGGATGCTCCTAGCAACTGAYGTGCGATGTGATCTGTATGCAACATCTGTACAATGTGATGTGGGACATCCACAGGGCTGGTAGTGTCCCTGGGAGCAGCCATTAGACACGCTCAGTGTCTAACAAGATGGGCCAGCACTGCAGTACATGTTATTTACCCTTTTGTTAYGCTGCGGAGACTTACTTCTCCCACCTCTTTAGTATAAGCCACATCTGGTTGGGGACAGGACTGGATCAAAGACCTCAACATTACCCCCCAGGGGACATCGAGCACTCAGGGGAGGTGAGCCAAATAACATTTTATGTCACTTGTGCTCTTCTGCCAACACAGCTCAGAGACCAGCCGGCTCTCCTGTCCCAGCTGCAGCATGTGCTGGGCTTAAAGACAAGGCCCCTGCCTGGAGCRGGAGAAGAGGTACCTTCCCCAGACAGCATGTGTCCGCAGCCATGCACTGGGAGTTGACTCCAGCCCGTACATCACAGCACCCCCGTAGTCCACAAACTGCTTCTGGAACCTGTTTGGAGAAGAGAGAGAGAAGGGACGTCACATCAGCCCCGTCTGCTGGTTCCCAAGGCAAACAATTACATTAATGGGAAAACAGTTCCTGTGAWAAAGCCTAGAAGCAGCTCCCGACTGAGGCTTCGACACAGGCAACTTGCTGCTGGGAGGCTTCAGAGAAACAACAGGACTGGTTGGGAAGGAAGGAAGAGCCGTAGGAGCAGCAGTGCCGAGAAGGGGAGTTGCTCCTTACCTGTAGCAGAAGTGATGGGCACATTTCACCAGGATGCCCATGCAGTGCACAGCCACGACTCCCATCACCAGCAGGCTCAGAGGACCCAGCTGCAGGGGAAGAGACGGGGAAGGCTGCACTCTGATGGCCAAAGGCAGAGCTGCACGATGGGTTTTACTTCCAGACAAAACCCCACGGGCTCGGTGAGCCAAAACACCGCTGGAGGCTGAACCTGAGCTTTGGTGCTGCTCCCGGGAACCAGCCCCCCGGGACCGAGTAACCCCACAGAGAGCCACGAGCTTGGCAGGAATGATGCAAGAGAAGCAAGTTCAGGCAGTTTGGGTGTAGCAAAGCGCTTCCAGGATTGTTTTTCAAACTATCGTCTTGCACATCATTATTATACAGGTGACAAAGAGGTCATGGTCAGGACAAAGGAAAGAATTTTTCTTTTTTAATTCTTTTTATTTTTCAATCTGAGCAACAGGAACGCTGCACTGCTGGGCGAGGAAACCCAGAGCAGAGCAGCGAGGTGTCCCCACCTCTCACACGGATGGGGGTTGCTGGGGCATGATACAGACACAGAGGAGCTGAGCATCAGGACAGAAGCCAGGGGAGATGTGACAGTGGCCAGGGGATGTTGTTTGACCTCCAAGTGCAATCTTAGCCCTCAGGCAGCAAAGCTGCATCACATCCACTGGTCTCGACATGGCCAGAGCTGCGAGGCTGGGCCAGCCCATGTGAAACCCCACACAGGGAAGCACACCGCCATCTCCCATCACCAGCCTTCACCGCTGACTGATGGGGCTCGTTACATGCATGCTGTGCTCGTAGGACCCTCAGGAGGCACTCGGCATGCTCAGCACGGACCGGCTGGGACAAACGAAGGTGGAGGTCATGCTGAACCTGCCACCCACAGGATCAGGGTGAGGAGATGCCACCCGAGCGGAGCGTTTTTGGAGAAAGGGGCTGATGCCACAGGGCCCAGGAAGGCAACACCCAGGTGGGTGCCGGGGCACGGACCCAGCACCCTGCCTGACCCCAGCAGAGGAAACCGCAGCCCCGACTCCCTCGCTGACCTCAAGACCAGGTAGCACAACGCAGGAGCGGCAAGGACAGTTTCAGCAGCAAACGAAGCGAGCCACAGAGCCCAAGGTACAAAAGCTCACAAGCCGCTGAGCACTGAGAAGCATCTTGGCAGGGAGACAAGCCACAGTGCCCCGAGGCTGCTCTGCCCCACGGGCAGCAGCGGTGAGAGCCACCTTACCAGGATGCCAGCGTTCTTCACAGCCAGAGGCAGCCCCAGCAGCCCCGTGCCAATATTCCCCTTCAGGAGGTGGATCAGGGTCTCGTACCACCTGAGGGAGAGAAGATGCAGAGATGACCATCAGCAGACGCCTGCACGCAGACCATGCACAGTCTCAACCCTCGGCTCATCCTGCTCAGGGTCCAGGTGCCACTCTCAGCTGCAGTGGCAAACACACACAGAGGTCTGGATCCTGTCCCCGGAACCCAGCTCAGCCCAGTGGAACTGAGGAAGGACTGGAGGCAAAGACTCAACAAACAGATTTTGGGTGAGCATTTGCTTCAAGGTAAAACCCAGTGCGAGCACAGCTCAGCACCAAGGGGCTGCCACAACAAGAAAGTCTCTGAGTTGAAGGGATTGGTCTCACTCGGGCAGAGACAGCATCCTCTGCCCACCTGGGTGCATTAAGCACAAGGAAGCCCCCAGGGCATGGCTGCAACATGCCCACGTATCCTCTGAAGTTGGACATGCTGTTTGCTTGCCACAGGTCCCCACTGAACCTACCTGGAGTGGGGGAATATTGGGAAAAGCATCAAACACTGCCCGCTGCCAGCAAGCCCAGCTTCACCGGAGAGCAGAGAGCCGCACTGGGGCAGCTGCTCGCTTGATGCCAGCACCCCACAGAGGCAGGACCACAGCTCTGCCCTCGCCATCCCCAGGAGGGGTTCCCCATAAAACCGCAGCTGCACCATCCTCCAGCAAAGCCAGCAGGCAGCAGGGAGCCACCGCTACCTCCTCCACCATCCCCGGGTGCTGGGCCAGCCCAGGAGGGAGGAAAGCATCACTCACGTTGTCCCATTGGTCTCCCCAAAGCGCTGGTAGGACTCGGGGTGGGTGAAGCCGTTCATGCCGCCGGGCGGGCTCCCCTCCGGCGTGACGTCCGTGGAGCTGTAGTCGTTGTAGTCCTCGCTGCGGAGGCGCCGGGTGGACATGGTCCCTGTAGAGGGAGCAGCATTATGGGTGTCCAGCTCGACACCCCCCTTCTCAGGCTCCTTGGGGTCAGCCATCGTGCAGAGAGACCGGCTTATACTGTTGGAGCAAGGTCTCCTCCAGGGCTTTTATAAAGCAACTGGCTCCCGCCCAAGCAATCACGGAGCTGGCATGTCCTAAGGTCAAAGGTGCACGGCATGTTCCCACTGGCTCTTCCTGCAGGCCCGTGCCCCCGTTTCAGGCACACCCAGGCAGGACGGGCTTTAAATACCTTTATATTGTTGTAACCCGGGATTTGAGTTGCATGTTATGGGAATTACTATAGCAGGAACCCCTTGCTGCTAGCCAGGCAAGGAACAATGTTAAACCCTATTGCAATGTTAAACCCTATAACCTGGCCCAAAGAGACCAGGAGTGGAGATTGTAATGGATAAAATTGTTGTAACCCGGGATTTGAGTTGCATGTTATAGGAATTACTGTAGCAGGAACCACCTGAACCAACAGAGGACAAGCCTTACAAGAAGCAGTGCAAGTGCAGCAGTGACCCGACCTGAGCTGGCTTTGGTGCCCAGTGACTCCACGCGACACACCACCTCTCCTGCCCTGAGTGACCACCATAACAGATGGAGCCCAAAGTCATGGACTAAATTAACTCAGWGGACATTCTGTGGACATTTTACAAGGGTGGTCCATAGAGTAAGGGAATGATATCTGCRTATTATATCCAAGGATGGAAAGGGGGTGGTGGTTAATGAGGATGTATTGCATAGTGTGGGACCTGAGCATGACGTAAATGGTATGGAATAAGGGGTGGAGAATATGCTGGTTTTGGCTAGGATAGAGTTAATTTTCTTCATAATAGCTAGTATGGGCTGTGTTTTGGATCTGTGCTGAAAACAGTGTTGATAACACAGGGATGTTTTCGTTACTGCTGAGCAGTGCTTACACAGAGCCAAGGCCTTTTCTGCTCCTCACCCCATCCCACCAGCGAGGAGGCTGGGGGGGCACAAGGAGTTGGGAAGGGACACAGCTGGGACAGCTGATCCCAACTGACCAAAGGGGTATCCCATACCATATGGTTTCATGCTCAGCACATAAAGCTGGGGGAAGAAGRAGGAARGKGSGRMKKTYMGRRRT
>JASVER010000154.1:574724-591237 GCA_030449065.1 Oceanodroma leucorhoa | reverse complement strand
TTTGTCTTCCCAAGTCACCGTTACGCGTGATGGAGCCCTGCTGTCCTGGGGATGGCTGAACACCTGCCTGCCCATGGGAAGGAGTGAAGGAATTCCTTGTTCTGCTTTGCTGGCGTGCGCGGCTTTTGCTTTACCTATTGAACTGTCTTTATGTCAACCCACGAGTTTTCTCACTTTTACCCTTCCGATTCTTTCCCCCATCCCACCGGGGGGAGTGAGCGAGTGGCTGTGCGGGGTGTAGTTGCCGGCTGGGGTTAAACCACGACAATCCTTTTTGGCACCCAGTGTGGGGCATGAAGGGTTTGAGATAATGACAGATTTGATTGGAATGTACTAGATCAAATTTATAGCTGTTATTGCCATTTAGCTATTATCAGCAGGCTTCTGTGCTTGCCATGGGGCTTGCTCGCCTTACTGTATATTAGAGTCTAGTGCTCATTAGTGACTGCCTTTTGCTTTCGCTGCTTGCTGTAGTGCTGTACCGYTTATCATCTCACTGTGCTGTGCCTGGGGACAGTTTGATAACAGCCATGGCCATGCGCCTGGGCTGGCAGATGGCCAGGGCATCGCTGCTGTTTCTGTGCTGCTGTACTGGACAGGCTGGAACTCCAGYGTGAACTSGAGTYRWAGRGACTGTGACCTGTGGGTGAGTCCATGCGGGAGCAGGAGACCCTGAAATACCTGTGGCTGTGAATAAGTCCACACCAGAGCTCGTACACCTCAAAGTGTCTGTGGCCGTGGTTAGGTCTGTGCCGCAGCAGGTATACCTCTGAAGGGATCGTGGCCCAAGGATAAGTCCACGCTGGAGAAGGTACACCTCGAAGCATCTGTGGCTGTGGATAAGTCCATGCTGCAGCAGGTAGACCTTGAAGCATTAGTGGCTGTGCATGAGGTCATGCTGGAGCACCTCAACAAGTGTGGCCATGGCTAAGTCCACAACAGAGCAGGTACACCTCTGGAGGGACTGCGGCCATGGGTAAGGCCATGTTGGAGGAGGTTTACTTCTGAAGGGACTGTGGCTGTGGGTAAGGCCATGTTGGAGCTGGTATATGTCTGAAGGCATTGTGGCCCATGGAGAAGGCCATGCTGGAACAGGTGCACCTCAAAACAACTGCAGCTGTGGATAATTCTATGCCACAGCAGGTACACCCCTGGAGACACTGTGGCTCATAGACAAGGCTCCACTTGGAGCAGGTACAACCTTAAGGGACTGCAGTCTGTGGCTAAGTCCAAGACGGAGCAGGGGCAAGGGGAGGAGTTCATTGTAATGTTAAACCCAATGGTCTGGTCCAAAGGGACCAGGGGTGGAGATTGTAATGGAAATACCTTTAAATTGTTGTAACCTGGGATTTGAGTTGCATGTTATGGGAATTACTATAGCAGGAACCCCTTGTTGCTAGCCAGGCTAGGAGCAAGGGGAGGAGTTCATTGCAATGTTAAACCCCATAACCTGGCCCAAAGGGACCAGGGGTGGAGATTGTAATGGAAATACCTTTAAATTGTTGTAACCTGGGATTTGAGTTGCATGTTATGGGAATTACTGTAGCAGGAACCACCTGAACCAACAGAGGACAAGCCTTACAAGAAGCAGTGCAAGTGCAGCAGTGACCCGACCTGAGCTGGCTTTGGTGCCCAGTGACTCCACGCRACACACCACCTCTCCTGCCCTGAGTGACCACCATAACAGATGGAGCCCAAAGTCATGGACTAAATTAACTCAGAGGACATTCTGTGGACATTTTACAAGGGTGGTCCATAGAGTAAGGGAATGATATCTGCATATTATATCCAAGGATGGAAAGGGGGTGGTGGTTAATGAGGATGTATTGCATAGTGTGGGACCTGAGCATGACGTAAATGGTATGGAATAAGGGGTGGAGAATATGCTGGTTTTGGCTAGGATAGAGTTAATTTTCTTCATAATAGCTAGTATGGGGCTGTGTTTTGGATCTGTGCTGAAAACAGTGTTGATAATACAGAGATGTTTTCGTTACTGCTGAGCAGTGCTTACACAGAGCCAAGGCCTTTTCTGCTCCTCACCCCAGCCCACCAGCGAGGAGGCTGGGGGGGCACAAGGAGTTGGGAAGGGACACAGCTGGGACAGCTGATCCCAACTGACCAAAGGGATATCCCATACCATATGGTTTCATGCTCAGCACATAAAGCTGGGGGAAGAAGAAGGAAGGTGGGGATGTTCGGAGTGATGGTGTTTGTCTTCCCAAGTCACCGTTACGCGTGATGGAGCCCTGCTGTCCTGGGGATGGCTGAACACCTGCCTGCCCATGGGAAGGAGTGAAGGAATTCCTTGTTCTGCTTTGCTGGCGTGCGCGGCTTTTGCTTTACCTATTAAACTGTCTTTATGTCAACACACGAGTTTTCTCACTTTTACCCTTCTGATTCTCTCCCCCATCCCACCGAGAGGGAGTGAGCGAGCGGCTGCGTGGGGCTTAGTTACCGGCTGGGGTTAAACCATGACAGGCACCTGCACAACCCAGAGCTCTTGCTCCAACAAAAACCCCAACAGGGTCCTGCAAGCCAGGAGCACTGGGACAAGCCCTCACCAAGGACACAAGCTTCCTGCCTTCGGCTGGAAAGCAATCAGCTGGTTTAATTCCCACACCTGCCCTGAAGAGCTCCTGCTGCTTCTGCATAGCCTGCCTCTCCCCTCCCAAAAAAAGCCTTTGCTTCCTCCAGCCCCCTGGCCATACCCAGCACCCCGAGTGCCCACCAGGAAGGAGCACCAGAGGCAGGGAAATTATCTATCAGGCTCCTGCCCCATAGCCTGGCGACTCAGTCCCTGCCCCGAGGCTCCTCTGGGAGGAGGCATCACCCCCACCCCAGCAGTCCCAGTCCTCCCCGTTCCATCCACCTGCACGGGTGGGGAGCCGAGCCGGGGCCAAGCGGAAGCAGCAGAGAAATATCGCTACCGCAAACGGGCTCGTTTCCTGCCAGAGGGCTCCTCAGGCGCCCGCCAGGTCACACGAGCACCCGCAGGATGCGGCCCCAGCACAGATCTAAACATTTGGCTGTGCAGGGAAAGCTCAGCCCAGGCTGCTCGGGGCCTGCTCCATCCCCAGAGCCCCCAGGCATKCCCCCCCACACCCAGCACCGCTCTCTGCAAACCTGGCTGCCACGTGCGAAAACAAGCCAAGAGCTGCAGTCGCTGGGAGGGTCCAGCCTTTCCACCAGAAGGGAAGCAGGGAGCAAGGCACTTTGCTCAACTCTGGATGCTTGCGTCAGACCCCAGCTGCTCGGGAGCAGTTACCCAGGCCACAACAACGCTGCTTTAATTCCTGCAGCACCAGGCAACACTGGCAGCAGAAAGCAGGGCTGGTCCGCCCCTGCAATACCAGCCTCCAGAGCAGTGGTGAGCCCAGCCCAGGCAAGCCGGGACGCAGACAGGCGCTCCAGAGCTGAAGGCAGCACATGCATCACTCCTGCCCAGCCTCCTCCCTCGCAGCCAGGCCACATAATCATGCCCTGAACCGGTTCTGCCACAGGCAGGGCGATGTGGCGAGGCAGCCACTGGGAAGAGCGGCAGCATTAGTTTACACAAGGAAAGCGTTAGAAGCTATTTGTCATCGGTGACGGGCCTCATGGGCAGGGGAGAGACTTGGAAGGCTTTGCCAAGCACCGAGGGCTGGTAGTGGGCAAGGACAGCAGGCAGAGGGGGTGCCAGGGTTGGGTCAGGCATGGATACCCCTCCCCAAAGATGCCCTGCAGCTTATCTGAAGTACCCAACAGCAATGTCCTCCAGATAAATCACAACACGGTTACATCAGTCTGGCTGATCGCTCCCTGTGCTTTTTTTTTTTCCTCAAGCAGGCCCAGCTGCTTTTTGCTTTGAAGAGCCAGGGAAGTGTGTTCATCGTGACTTGCCTTCTTTGTGTCTTGATTAAAGGTTGCATAGCAGCAGGGAGCAAGCACTCGGCTCCCCCGCAATCAACAAGAAGCTGCAAAACTTGTCTCATCCACACAATGAATATTTCAAACTGAAGCAAAACCCCACTATCTCATTTCCTCGTCATTACAAAGAGCAAAGACAGAACAGCCACATTCGGTTTCCACTTTAAACCCAACTCCTCGGCCACTTTCATGTGCATTTTTTTCTTCCTCCTACATGCACAAGCAATTTCATCGTGGTGAGCGAAGCACCTAGGAAAGCTGGCGGGGGGGAGGACAGTAATTTGTGCCTTAGAGTGACAACCCCACACCAGAAGTCAAAAGCAAGATGCAACTTGCTGCTGACCCTGACAGCTCTCCCAGCTGAGCAGGGGCTGCGTGCAGAACAGGCAACACAAAATCTTCCAGAAAAGTGAGCTGCACAGCAAAACTCGCTGCTGCTTTCTATCACGCGTGTTGAATCCTTATTTCCAAAGCTCTGCTTGTAATCCATCTCAGCGTGACACCAGGGAAAGCTGGCACTGCCAGATCCCCCTCCCGCCTTGCCCCACTCCTCTCCCTGCATGGAGGCTACGGCTGAGCCCCTTCCCCAGGCCGCCGTGCCCACGCCGGCACGACACCTCCAGACACAACGGCCGCACTAGCTGCGTCCCCACAGCATCGGTCCTCTCGTCCCTGTGTGACCCAGTGCTCCCACAGCCCCAGACTCACCGTTCCACCGTTTCGCAGCATGGCCTGGTCCCCCCAGCCCAGCTTCTCCCCACAGGCAGTCTGCTCAGCACAAACCCCCCAGTCCCCACAGCTTCTGCCCCAGCTGCACTGTGCTGCCCCACTCCCCCGGCACCCCGCACCCCCACACAGCAGCACGGCTGCACCCCGCAGAGCTCCCTGCGCCCTCCGGCTTGCCCTCCCCGGAGGGTCACACAGCACCCTGCACCCTTACCAGCACCTCACACCCCGGTGCACCCTGCGGGGGGCTGTGCCCCCACACAATGCACGGCACCCCCAGTCACTGAGGGGAAGCCCGCGGGCTGCCAGCACCCCCGCAGGGCACTACCAGCACGCACCCCTGGGTGCCCATGCAGGGTCTAGGCAGACCCGTACACTCAAGCAGGCTCTGGGCACCCTGAGGCACCGCTGCAGGCTGCCAGGACCCCCAGGGACCTCTGGGCACCCCTGCAAGCTGCCTGCTCCCCCCTGCACCCACTCAGGCTCTGACTATCCCCACACACACATGGCCACATATACGGGCTACCAGCACCCCCAAGCTCCCCTGAGCACCCATGCGGGCTGCCAGCATGCTTCTGCACCCCTGAGCACCCATGCCGGCTGCCAGCACCCCCAGCGACCTCTGGGCACGCGTGCAAGCTGCCAGCACCCCCCAGGCTCTGAGCACCCCCCTACACACCCGGCCACGGATAAGGGCTGCCGGCTGGACTCCTGAGTCCTGTCAGCGCGCCCAAGCTCCCCTGAGCATCCAAGCGGGCTGCCGGCAACCCCGGGACCCCGCGCACCCACGCGGACTGCCGGCCCCCCCGGGTCCCGGGGCACCCCGCGGGCTGCCGGCACCCCCGTGCATCCCTGCGCCCCCCCCCGCGCATCCCTGGGCACCCCCGCATGCTGCCAGCCGGCTGCCAGCCCCCTCCCGCACCCCCCCCGCGGGCCGCCAGCCCCCCCGGCCGCGGCACCCCCGGCCCCGCACCTCGCCGCCGCCCCGCGCCGCGCGGCCCCCGCCGGGCCCGCTCCCTCGGCCGCGCCGTCACGTGACAGCCGGCTCAGCTGACCGCGGCACCCGCGCCTGCGCACGGAGAGCGGTGAAGGCGCGGGGCGGGGACAGGCGCAGTGGGGCGGGGCGAGGCAGAGCGGGGCGAGGCAGACGGAGGGGCGGGGCGAGGCAGACGGAGGGGCGGGGCGAGGCGCGGCACAGCACTGCGGCGCCGCCTGGCGGGCGCGGCGGGGGGCGCGGGCGGGCTGCGGAGAGCGGGGGTCCTGCTGCCACGAGTGGGGCAAATGCGGGTACGGCTGAGCCCTGAACCCCTCCTCGCGTGGGCAACGAGGAGCATCCCCCCCCGCAGCGGAGCTATTCCTTGGGCAACGCCTGCAGAGCAAGGCAGGCTGGCAAGTGTCAGGGAGATAGATGGTCGCTGGGACAAGCAACCCAGCGACCCCCAGCGTGGGCTGTGCCCCCCGGGGGCGGGGGGCTGTGTCCCTGTGTCCGAAAGCAGCGCCTGCAGATCCCCGCTGTGCCCCTTGCACAGGAGCCAGCCTCGGGGCTGCTCACACTCAGCTCTTCTGGCCGCAGCATCCTCCACCGCTGCCCCCACCCCAGCCCCAACGCCACTTTCGCTTCCCCCAGCTCAAAACCACGTCCCCGCTATTTCAAGGGAAACAAATGTCACCCCCGGGCCACCCTCAGCACCAAGAGGCACCAGCTCAACTTCCTGGTAAAAAGATTTATTAAGAACCTGCAGTACCTGCCCAAAAGGAGGACGCTGTCCTGGGACAGGCGCTGCACGGCGGCGGGGAGCGGGGTGAAAGGGTTAGCGCTTCTCCAGGCAAAACAAGCCCGGGTCAGACCCAGCAGCAGGATGAAACGGAGCGAGTTGAGGGCACAGAAAGGCAGTGGGAACATGTCTGCGCGGCAGAGAATCTCCCACCAGGGCAGCCCAGCAGTAGTTAAGGCATATAAAGTGCTTGGAGGAAGTCCAGCCCTACGGAGGGACAAAATAATGCAAGCAGCCAGGGACGGTGAGAAAGTGAGGGATGCGGGGGGCTGGTGGGTCACCTGCACCCTGCGGGGACCTGGCGTAGGTGGGTGGTGTCAGACATACGCCCTGCCTGGAGCAGCAGGCAGGAAGGATGCTGCCTGCCCACACCTCGGCCCCCAGCCATGACCAGGAGATGGACTGCAGGGCCCCCACATAGAATCCAGGCTGCTGGTCTTCACGGTCATCTCACAGTCCATCCCATGTCCAGGATGCTGCTCCAAATGGTGGGGGTGCCTCTGCCAGTGCATGGGAAGGATGGTCCCACTGCAGTGTCCTGCCTCGGCTCAGTCCCAGTGGCAAAATGAGATGAGTGGGACTTGTCCTCGGCCAGGCTGTGCCCCAGCTGCCCGTCCCAGCCCTGTGTCCCCCCGGAGCGAGCGCAGCCGGTGTCTGGCCACCTCTCCTGCTGCTGGGAGCAGCACCAGCCGCTTGGTCCTTTGCGATTGGGAACGTCARTCAGGGGTTTGGGTGGTTTCAGTCCTGTTGTGCTTGTGATGTTTGTCACAGCAGGGACACGGGGAGGTGCCCTCACCGGTGCCTCATGTCACCGAGCTGGCCCCACGCGCAGGACAGGGATGGGCCAAAGGCAGACCCAAAGCTGCCATGGGGGAACAGGTCTCCTGCGGCCACTTTGCGGACACTTCTGCAAAATAGCCCTGTGCTCCAGCTGAAGGTGGTGGGGGCAAATGGGAACACCCTCCACAGCTAATCCTGCATCCCTTCAGCCTGCCCCAGCACTCCTAAACGCTCCCTCTTCCCACGGACTGCTCCAAGAAATACTGCTTTTCCCTGGAATGTTTTTGTCTAAAATTCCCTGGATGGGATTAAGAAAAAAAAAAAAAAAAGAGAAACTAGGTAAAAAAATAACTACAGCCACCCTGCCCGGGGCAGGGGACACCCTGGTGATGGGGTTGGAGACAGCAGGACAGCTGGAGGGGTCTTTGTGTTTAGCAAGGGAGGGGGGCACCGAGCAGGGGCATGGGGGCTGCCTCCTCTTGGCAGCAGGAGGGATGCAGCTCGCAGGGACGGGTTGGGACGGGATGGGGTGCAACTGGATGGGATGGGACAGGGGACCAAGGTGGCAGGGAGAGGAGGGACAGGCGCCCCCCACTCCTCACTGGGACTGCAGGGAGAAGGTCAGCCTGACGCAGCCGAGCTCCTCCCCGCTGCTGCTGACGGCCGCCCGGACGCGGTAGTTGCCGTTGGTCATCCAGGCAGGCAGCTCCACATCAGGCAGGATGAAGTCGCTGGCTGGCAGGGAGTAGGAGCCCTGCGGAGAGAGGGGACATGTAGGCAAGACGCCAGCCAAACCCCCCCCAGCCCTGCAGCAAAGGGCACAGTGGTACCCGGCGGCACTGCCAGCATCACGCCAGCCGCAGGTTGCAGGCGTACCGCTTTGAAGGGGCAGTGGCAGGGGATGCCGTAGGTGAGCAGGGGCTCTGGGCAGGTTGTGCCGGGCGGGATGAGGTTGTCAAGGATGGTGCAGACGTCATTGTAGGTGCAGCTGCCCAGCTGGTCGATGCAGGGCAGCTGGATCCAGAGGTCACCCAGCGCCTTTTCCACCACCAGCACCGCCTGGAGAGAAGGTGTCCAGCACCAGTACAGCCAGCACAGGCACCCACAACTCCTCCAGCCTGTCCCACCCCACCCCTCCTCAGCCATCTCCCTTGGCCCCTGCTTCTGCAATTCTTTGGGGTGTCCATGGGGCCACCGCACGACCTCCAACCTCCACCTCCTGCTTTCAGTTCCTCTCTGCCTGCAGGTTTCTCTTCCTCCACCTCAGCTTGAGCCCTTGAGCAAACACCTCCCAGCACCCCACACAGCTGCTCCTTCCCCTCTCCTCGGTGCCCTGTCCCAAAACCTCCCGGCAGCTCCTGTCCCAGAGCTCTGCCTCCACACTCCCCTGGCATGCTCCCCGCAGCCCCAGTCCCAAACAGGCACCGTGGCGTTGCTCAAAACAGCCCATGCACCTTGGTCAGAGAGACATGTTCGGTCTCATCCCCAAAAGTCCCCAAAAAGTGGTGCAAGGTGGCCAGGCCAGCTCAGGGCTCCTGCAGCGGTGCCGTCACATGTTCCTGGAGGGAGCAGCTGGGTCTGGCCACTGAAAAACGAGTGCTGCAGCGACCGCTGGGAACACCCAGGGTATTTAGGGTTTCATTTCCCTCCCTGAGTCATTACATTCCCAGGACATGACACATCTCAGGTGGTTTCTCCCACTGGGACAAGGTTGGGAGCTTCCTTGTCCAGCAGACACTGGGCTGTCTGCTCCTACCACAGGTCTCCCCATGCCCATCGCCCAGTTCTGGTTTACAGAGCCCGGTGCGCTCAGCCCTGCACCGCTCCTTGCCTCGTTCCCCAAAGGGCTGCTCGTTCCTGTACCCACTGCTAGGCATTTGCCAGCTGCCAGTAGTTTCAGGAAGCTCTGCCCTCCCTCGTCCCACGGAGGCATCTCCAGCACGTACCTTCAGAGGGGAGGCCATGGTCTTGCCGCTGCTGACGGCCGCGCTGACGCGCAGGCTCCCCGGGATGCTGATGGGGTCAGGTGCCACAGAGAGGCTCTGCAGCACCACGGGGTCCGTCCTGTCACCGCAGTTCTCCCAGGCAAAGCCACCAACCTGCAACACCGAGGTACAGGGGGAGTTAGAGCCAGGGCAAGCCTTGCCCTGGGTTTACAGGAGGTTTCCCCAGTGCTGAACCCTCGACTCCCCCCAGACATCTGCTCACAAATACATCCAGAAAATTACCTTCAGCCTCCCCTTCAAATGCCAACTAAATATTTCCCTCTGTATTTCTCACACTCCCGGCTCTCTGAGCCTGAGGGCATTGCAGAAACTCGCCATCCAGCCCCCCTCTTTACACCCAAAGAGGGTTCCCAGGCTGCAATTTCGAAACTCGTCTCAGCTCAGCCTCCGAACACTTTGCATGTGACACAAGCATCCTTCGCACCAGCACCAACAGCACTGAGCAAGGTGAGAGTGAAGGCAAGAGAGCAAGCGGGGACCGGAGCAGGGCAGCGGTGGCTGCACTGGCCGGGGGGATGCTGTGCCCTGGGGGGGCTGTGGGGCCGGCACAGCCTCCCAGCTTGGCCAGGACCAGCCCGGCTGTTGTGAGCCCTCATCCGCCAGCTCTGGCCACCTGGGCCTACACAAGAGCAGGAGGGAATCGCACTCGCGCATTACATTTTAAACATCGCTTAACATTTCCATCTTCACTCATGCTCAGGGGACAGATGAGCCGGGCTCATCCCCTGCCTGATACACCCCAGGGGCCTGATCCTGAGCTGGTTCAGTCCAAATGAGCCAGGGAAGCAGCATTGTCCCATGGGTTAATGAAAATCCACATGCAAGGGATGTCACCCAGACGGGAGGACATCGCTCATGTGTCCTAGCTGGGCTGGGAGCCATGCTGGGAGATCTCCCCTGTTTCCTTTGAGTCCCACCAGTCTCCCCGGCCACCGCTGGCAGAGCCACGGGCTGGCAACAGCACCGGAGCCCTTTGCTCCCACAACCCAAGTTCAAAGGCAGGGGGATGGCAGCACTTAGCTGCAACAGCGGCAAGCCGGCAGCGAGAGCCCAGCCCCAGCTCCCTCCCCGAGCAGGCTCCAGCCTAATTGCAGGTCTTTTCCTGGCAGGGAGGCAGGAGGATGCCTGGGCTGCGCACCCCGAGCAGGTTTGGCTGGGGCTGCCCGTGTCCCCATGCCACATGTGCGGGGCTCTCCCTGCCTGCTCAGCAGCCCCAGAACCGGTGGAGGCTGTATTACCTGGTGCCAGCAGGCAGCCCCAGCGGGCAGCGCTGCCCACGCAGGCGAGCAGCCCGTCTCGCCATCCGGCTCGCCAGCCAGGCGCAGCCCGGGGCACAGGGCAGGACGCGGGGCTCAGGGCAAGCTGGGACAAGGGGCAGGCTGCGTCCCGATGTTTAGCAAGAGCTGGGAGCCCCTCGCCCGCGGGTCTGCAGGCAAAGAGGCTCCATGGGAGCTAAACCTCAGTGCGTGGCTGCATATTGCTGTGCCACAGACACTCTGCTGCCTCGCAGAGCCCCCTCCAGTCTTCCTAACCGGCTCCCCCTTCCCTGGGGCAACATCAGTTTTCCTGGAAAAAAAATAGAGATATTCCCCGCCACACCACGTGAGAGTCATGCATCTTAATCAGCTGTATCTTAATCAGTGCATGTTGATGAGCCCGGCCCAGAGCTGCGTGGGAACGAGTAGGCACCAGCCTGAGCTGGTGAGCTGGAAAATGCCAGCGAACGGGAGGAATGAAAGCCGAGGTGCTGGGAGGCTGCAGGGAAAGCTCAGCCGAAGGAAGAGAGGCCGCTGG
The DNA here is from genome assembly GCA_030449065.1 of Oceanodroma leucorhoa. NCBI lineage: Eukaryota > Metazoa > Chordata > Aves > Procellariiformes > Oceanodroma > Oceanodroma leucorhoa. The sequence continues at coordinate 580,250 of JASVER010000154.1, read as the reverse complement.
GCTTTTCGAGACAGAACAGTTTGTCGGAACTGAAATCCCCCCCTGCTCGGAGGCTGAACCCGAACCTGCAGCCGTGCAACGCAGCCAGGTCTATGGGATCCCACTTCCCCCCAGCCCAGCCGCAGACACGCACCCAGAATCAGCCCTTGCATTCGTCCTTCTGGGACAGAAAATGCTTTTGATCTCTCGCGAAACCAAGCAGGATGGCGAAAGCTTCCCTACCCCCCTACACCGCTCGGGCTGCTCCCTCCGCCGAGCCCCCAGCCCCCCCCCAGGCAGCCCCCTCGGCCTCTTCCGTGCCCAAAGAGGAGCGGGGTGAAAGGTTTGGAGTCTCTCACCTTGCTCAGCCTCCGGGAGCCGCTCCGCTCCACCACCAGCTGCGGGTGCGACCCGCCGAGCGCGGCCGGGCAGAGCTGCAGGGCGCAGAGCGCCAGCGCCAGCCCCGCTCCCAGCATCCCTCCGGCAGCGAGGCAGGATCCGTGCAGAAAGCTGCGGCGGCCGGCGAGGAAACGTGCCAGGGAGAGAAAAGCAAGAGGCGAGGCAAGGAGGCAGCCGCTGGCTTCCCGAGCGGGGCTTCCCGCAGCGCGGCGCCCGTCGGGACGGGGCTGGCAGCGGCGAGACTGGGACGCCCCGTGGGCTGGGACTGCACCCTGCTAGCTCCGCGCCCGGCCCATCTCCCGATTCCCCTCCCTCCCCGTGTGCACGCGCAGAGATTTTCCCTTCCYTTTTTTTTTTTTTCCCCCCTCCCTGGTTTTGTTGTCAAACGCAGGACTGGAGTCGCAGGGATGCTGGGACGGGAAGCTGCGCTTTCCCAGGCACCCGGGGCCTGCCCTCCGCCGGCACGGGGAGCAGGGGGGGCAACGGAGCGGGATGCCGAGGTGCACCCACCACACCAGGGCACCCGCACCACCCAGCTTGGCGGGTGAGACCAGACTATTTCCCCACCGCTCGCCCGCCCCCCACCCAGGACTGCGTCTCTTCTCGCACCCTGCTCAGGCTGGCCGAGGCGTCGGCGGGCATGCGAAGGGTCGGCACCCACCTCGGGCAGGCACCCAGGACCCCCGCGCTCGGCACAGGGCAGGCGGCAGCTGGAGGGCAGAGATAATTTGAGACACTGAACCCGATGCTGTGTGTGCTGCGGGGGGGGGGGGGAGTGGGGGCACCCGGGTCTCGGGCAGTCCCCAATGGGCTGTTTGCTGCAGCACCCCACTACCCACCACCACCTATCCACCATTTCAGATTTAACACCCCCCTCTTCCACCCTTCCCCCTTCGGGTGCCCATTTTCCAGGCAGAGCTGCCCCACGCCGCCCCATCGCACTGGAATGGCCCCACAGTACCCCGCCACCACGGATGGCACAGGAGCGTGGGTTTTCCCATGTATTTTGGTGAACAGATGTTTTTTCCCTGTGGAAAGCTGGAAGGGGCTGAGCCAACTGAGCACACAGGACACGAGTGTGGCAGGTCTCAGACCTTCCCACCTGCCACAGCACGRTTAGGACCCATGCGTGGGACCCTTCCCCACAGGCAGCTCCACTTGCCCTCACACGCTGATGCTGGCTGGCCTCCCTGTATCGCTCCCGGCCCTGGGAAGGGTTGCCCAACTTGTCCAAACCCCTGCCTCAGATCTATTTTTAGCCTTTCATCCTTATTTAGCAGTGAGGCCGGCCGGGAGCGTGCAGGCAGGACACGGGAGTGGGCAGGGGCCGTGACGGATGCTGCTGCCCACCCTGCGCCGGCAGCGACAACTGCGTTGCTGATCTGCTGCGGTGGCTTAAGGGCGAGGAATAAATAGCCCTGTTCCTCCCACCAGGAGTGGGGCGGAAAGTTATCCCTTGGGATTAGTTTTCACTTTGAGGCCCTGGAGCAGCCGGGGGACAGGGATGGAGACAGGGATGCGCCGGGAGAGGCGTGGGCATAGCCAGGGCATTGTGTTTGGGGCTGGGATGGAAGCACAGCCCCTCACCTCAAGCCCCCAGCACCACGTGCTTTCCTGCTTCTCACAACCAGTGTGGGTGAAGGTGTCACTCCCCCACTCCCATCCTTCCCCCCCTCCATTTTGCCATGGGGAAAAAAAGAGAATAAAGGACTGTAAGGACAGGTTAACCCACATCTTTTTGCTAGGAAAAACACAGGCAGGGGGAGAAATTACTTGAAATTGCTGCTCTACCTCAAGACAGAAGCATGCGTGACCTAGATCCCCACCAAAGGAGTCTGCAACCTTTTTTTGGGCTCCAACACATGCAAGATCCTCTGCAGTTCAAAGAGTTTTCTGAGCTATCTCACCCATGCAAAGCCCGAGTCACGAGGTCTCAGCAGGTCTGGCTAAACATCTTTGATTTGCATTGAAGAAGAGCAGCCAGCACAGATGGGTGACAATGTTAATGACTTTGTTAGGTCTCATTTACAAAAGCAAACAGATTGCAAAATTGATACGGGGGGCTGAAGGGTGCAACCACAGACCACCCTCTCTCCACTGCCAGTGCCACCAGCTCTGCTGGGACCRGCTGGGCATCACCATGGGCCAGCTCATCACCCAAAAACCTTCCAGCAAAATCTTCTCTCCCTTTTTTTTTTCCAGATGGGTTTCTGAAAAAAGAAGAAACAAAAAAAAATGACTGACCCCACTTGTGCTCACAGGACTACCCTGCACACAGACCATGCAGGGCCGGGTCCCAGGTGGAAATCCCACGCGCTGGCMCCAACACTGCCTTGTATCCACCCCGGCCTGCCCAGTCCTTACCAGCTGGAACTGGAGAGAGAGCCGAGACACTTTAACAGCTTGCATAAATACTTCTCTTATCCATAAGCTTTGGCAAACACTTCAAATGACCATTGGTACAAATTAACTCGACGTTCAGCCAGCTGTTATCCCATTTACGGCAATTCAGTTGAGCATGAGATGATAAACCCTCCTAGGCTTGCTTTTCCAGGCAAAACTCTTGAGACTTCTCCAGCCACTGTCGTTCCTGGGGAGAGATCACGATAACACTGAAGAAGACATCGAGGCAAACTTGAAAACAAGCCGAAGTTGCCCCAGGTGGGTCTGCCACACACCACCTCCACTTTCCTGTCTTTGCACAGGCAGAAATCCCCTTGCTGCCGTGGTCCCCATCTCCAGCCCTCTGCGAGCAGCATCCAGCAGCCCCACCCCTGCATGCTCCCCGGGTCCCCAGGCTCCCCCGGTGAGGGAGAGGGGCATGAGTTGTTGCAGCTGTGAATCCCACCCCTACAATGCCATGAAAAGCCCCTGCTTTGCTCGAAAGTGGCTGGATAGAAAAGTTTCTGGCTGTTTAAGTGTTGCCCTGGAAAAGGAGCAAATGATCAGTTTATTGGGGCAGAGGAAGATGAAGCAGGGCTGAGATGGGAGATCTCTCCAGCAGGGACACATGCAGTGCAGCCCACACAGGAAAGATTGGAGAAAATGAGAAATTGCTAAAATCAAGCTAAAATAAGAGACCTTCAGGGCAGCACAGACAGGGCCTCCGGCAGGCAGCCTCGCAGATGYGCCCGTGGGCTGAAGGAAGGATGTAACGTGATCTGGTGCGGCCCCTTCTCCGAAAGTTAGTAATTTATAGAAGTGCAGGGTTGTAGCCGCCACGGTGAGCACCACATGCCAGAGCCCGCAGCAGCAGTATGGGGTGCAGGGCTGCGGAGCRGAGCGCTGGAGCCAGCCTCGCTGCACATCCCCAAGCCCCAGCTCTGCCTTGGTKGTGGCTCAATGCCTCAGCCTAATGTGATCAAATCCTCTGGTTTTCTCCACCATTAGCAAGAGAAACCCTACCCAGAGCCCCACTTTGTGGCACAGCGCATCCCAGTGCACCCCCAGTAAAACCAGAAATTATCACAAGCACATGTGCAAACTGCTGGGGCTTCGTGCACCAGCAAGACGTGAGGGCAGCTGGACAGGCTCCTCGTCAGCTGCCCACACAGCTGCTTCTGTTCTCAGCCACGGCCCCAGCGATGCAAATTCAGCCTGGAAATACGCATGTGCTTTTGTGCTTGCCTCTATACACCTTCAGTCTCTGAAGTCTGGACCAGGATTTTTAATTAACCCTGGAGGGGTGGAGACAAGCACCTTGCACTGACAGAGCTTTTTATCCCGCAAATGATCTACTCAGCCCAAATAAGTACTCTCAGGCGGGGAAGGAGACATGCCCCATGTATGAAGTGCTGGGGGAGATAAGAACAGAGACGCTCTCAGTGGTTTCTGAGCYGTGGGAGCTGATGCCAGGAAGCTGCTGTGACTCACAAAACTTCACCCAGGTTAAGCAGCACCTACCCAAAAGGATGCAGGCAACTGGTCCCACCAGTCCCCAGGAGCCATAGGCCTGCCCCTCACCTTCCCCACTCTCCTATCCAAGTGGTGTTTCACAATTTCCCCTGTCTCAGGGTTACCAGGGCAGAAAAAACACCTCAAAGTCGCACATGATGGGGTGACCACTCACCTCTGCTCCCTCACTGGCCGAGCAGGCGGTGCCGGAGCAGTGGCAAAATGCCAGCGTGCTGGCAGCCCCTGAGCTGCGGGCTGCTTGGACTTCTCCCAGGGGATATTTGGAAAATGTCAGAATAGAAACTTGTTGACAAAAACTGGCAGTGTTTCCATACGGGCACAGCCTCGTGACCAGGTTGAAACAGTCCTATTTCAGCAGTGCTGGGTGGCAACAGTTGATTTTTCAGGTCGGAATGTGTGTTCATTTAGAAATGTCTATTATTTCACAGCATTTAAAAAAACCATCAAAACCAAAACATTTGGAGGAACCTGCCTTTCCTCCCATTAATATTTAGACAGGACAGTTTCAAATCCATGTGTTTCCCTACCTCTTCAGGACCCATTTCCAAAGTGCAGAATTTCCTCCTGGAAGAGGGCACCTGGCTCCAGGCCCAGCATTTGGGGTGTTTGGGATGCTCAGGAGGGGGGTTGCCAGGATGCAGTCCTTCAGGCAGTATGGACCCAGCAAAAATCCCCTCCAGCCAGCACAGCTACCCCCAGAGCAGAGCTKCTGCCAGAAAAAAACACCCCAAAACCATCACCTTTACACAACTACCCCAGCACGAGCTGAAACTTCACGGGCTGAAGGCAATAGCCACGATGGATCCTGCCTTTGCCCCTCACATCCTTTCTCCCAGGGGGCTGGGGTCGATTCAACCAGGGTGGACCCTGCTCTGGCTGGACTCCAGCCCCGCTTCAGGGCTCCTGCTCCACCCACTTAATTTGGGCCACCCCTGGTGCAGGGGTCCTGTTCCCCTTTCCCCCACCCAGGAGCATCCCTGGTACAGGGCACCCCAGGGACTGAGCATTCCCGGGGCCAGGGTCCCACTACCYTGCTTGGGCCGAAGCATCCCGAGCCCAGGGCGGGGCACCCCAGGGTGGAGGGGCCCCAGGGCCGGAGCACCCCCGCCGGGCGCCCAGGGCCAGCCCCGGGGGCGGGCAGGCTGCGGCCGGGGGCCCTGCCCGCGGCTCGGGGGTGCAGAGCACCCTCTCCCGGCGCTGCCTGCGAGCAGCTGCGGGGACTTTTTTTTTTTT
>JASVER010000154.1:483545-574629 GCA_030449065.1 Oceanodroma leucorhoa | reverse complement strand
TGCCTGCCAGCCCCAGCTGGGGCGGCTCGTCCCGTCCCGTCCCGTCCCGCCCGGTCCCGCCGGGCAGCGGAAGCCGCTCGCCGGGGGATGCCGCACCCCGCGCCCCGCGGCTGAGCGGGCTCCCGGCCGGGGCTCCATGGGCTGCACCGGCAGCGCCCTGCGCTGCTGCCCCGCCGGCGGCAAGGTAGCGGCTGCGGGGGCTTGCTGGGCTGGGCTTGGGCTGGGCTTGGGCTGGGCTTCCCGTGGGGTCGGGGCTTCCCGTGGGGTCGGGGCTCGCGTGGGGTCGGGGCTCGCGTCGGACCGGCTGTGCATGTTGCCGGGGTTTGCATGGAATTGGGGTTCTCGTGGGGCTGGGGTTTGCGTGGAGCCCTGCTTGCACTGCTGGGGAGGAGGTGTGCTGGGGGCACCCGGCGTGGGTTTCTCCCCTGCCCCGGGGAGCGGCGGGGCTGGGCAGCGCGGCTATCCCCGGCTGCGGGTGACCCCACCGACACTGTGGTGGGGGAGGCGGCACCGGGCATAGCGGGAGTTGGTAGCCACCTGCCCTGCTGCACTCTCCTGCACCCCTCCCAGCTCTCCCCCACATCACAGGGAAGCCCATACTAAAGGGGGTGCAGCATCTGGGGTGACGATGCCTGTTGGAAATGCTGCTCCCATATAGGACAGGGATGGGTTCCCCCAGTTAGACCTCTGCCATCCTCCCACAGCATCCTCCCTTGTCCCAAAAGTTGTGTCCCGTCCCAAAAGTTGTGTCCCCCCTTGTGCCAAAGGTGACATTTCTGCAAGGGAACACTCAGAGTCCCCAGCAGGTCTCGGTGCATTGCTCTGCACTGAAGAGCTCTTCTGCGAGTTAAGGTCTAGGAATTATCTGCTGCTAATTATTACTATTTTTTGACGTGCTTAATGCTGCCTTAGCGCCCCGCCATCGGCCTCAGGAGTTGTTTGTGAAGTCAGATGTTCTGTGCGTACTGGTGTCGGTGGGTTGTGGTTGCTGGAGGGTGGCAGGGGCAGGAGGAAAGTCAGAAAGGCCCCGCGGTGCTGGCGGGCGGCCCTTTGCAGAGGCAGCTGTGAGAGCTCGGCCACCCGGGACCACGCAGCTGAAGCACAACCCGGTGCTGGGATGTGGGGGGGGAGCAGGCGCGGAGCTTGCACAGCCCCGGAGCCAGCAAGTGCCTTTATTTACAGCACTTGCAGTAAGATATGGCTGCTTCTCCATATCATGGAAAAAAAACCCCACTCTTCTCCATGTCATAAGATCAGACACTTCTGGGCTGGTTTGTGACCCTGAGAGCTCATAAGAAGGGGCATGGGACAGGGAGAAACAGCAGCCCCGAGGCCCCAGGTGTTGAGAGCYGCAGGTTTACCGAAATGCGGAAATTTAAGTCAGTCATTTGCCCGCAGACRCCTCCCTTCCTGCACTTGCCCACTCTCGAGCTCTTCTGCTTAGACTTGCGATACCACTCACCGCGATTTGTGCCCCATAAAACAGCCCTGCTGCTGTGACTAAGTTGCAAGTTAATTCCGAAAGCAGCACCAAAAATCCCCTTTATGGCAAAAAGGGGTAAGGGTGGGCATCAAGCCTGCCCACGTTCTCGTGTCCAGGGTACCAAAAGGCGAGGTGGGAGACTTTCACCCTCCTGCTGCTGATGGGTGGACTTGCAGAGTTGGTCCCTTGGGGTTGCTTGGGGATGGGGGAGCCCTCAAACCCCAGGGGCGAGCCCAGGCAGACCCCGGGCGGACGTCACAGCGCTGGGGGCTATCATGGGGCTGGGGGCTGTGGAGGCTTTTGGGGCCAGTCCCAGGTTGGAGGTGACCTTGGGGAGCCCATGCTGGGCTGGGTCCTGTGGGTGGATGGCATACCAGGCGCTGCTGAGTGCCCCGGGCGAGGCGGCTTGGCAGCCTCATCCTTCCCGTTACCAGTCTGCGGGCAGTGGGGCAATGAGGAGGCACGGGCACACTGTCCCCAGGGGTCCCTTCCCCTCCGGCTCCATCCACCCGTGCTCGGCCCCTCCTGGTCACCGCTCACCCTTCGGTTATGCTCCCGGAATGAGAGAGGCCAGGACGCCTTCCCAAAAGATCAGGGCTGAGGCCTGGCCACCTTCCAGGGCTGAGGTGAATTTATTTTGGTGATATAGGAACTAGATGTAGCAGAATGAGCCAGAGAAAGGTCAGGATGCAAAACTCGGGGCTGTCAGCAGCGTGAAGGGTTTGCGTACGGTCTGTGGCACAGATCTGACTGTACAAGAGGTGATAGCCATCTTGTAACACAACCATTGCCGGAGGAAAAACAGCAGCAGAGTCRAAGACAGGTCCCGCGGACCTGTGCCAGCGTTGCTCTGGCAGCACTGAGCATCTGCTGCAGGTCCCGGGGAGGTTTTAGGGTAACGGRCCAAATCCTGGCCCCCTTCTCCACAGCCACAAAGCAAAACCTGGTCCCCAGGAGCAGAGTCGGGATTTAAATGCTCGTTTCCTGCCTCTTTGTGATTTCATTCRCTGACAATAACGTTGCATGGTTTAATTGCTTAACACACTTGTAAAACAGGAAAAGAGGAAGAAAAATACAGTACAAAACCCCACCTCACACTAAAAGCTGAAGCAGAGGCTGCAGCCGACCCAGCTGCCCGCACCGTGCTGGCTGCCTCTGCGTGGGTGCTCCCCACCGCTGGCACCTTTCGAGATGCCTCAGGTTCTGCTGGAAATCCCRATTAATCCATCCATAAACAGTTTTGCTCCAGACCAATAGAAATATTTAGTTCTAAGAATGTGGATACTTTTTTTTTTTATAGCTAGAAGGTATTTTTTGGCATGAGCCTCCTCAAAGCCAAAGCCAGAGGTTTCCATGCTGAGACCTTACAGGATAAGCAGCGCTGCCRATGGCCCACACCTGCGGGATGTTTCGGGCTGCTTATTCCCCCGGCCAAAGCCATTCCAGCTGGAGCAACTCCGAACCTGCTCCTTTCACACACAGCGGATACCRGGACTGTTGTCCAGCTCTCCAAAATGCACCGGGCGATACCAGAGGCACTGGTGCCACATGCTGATCTGGAAGTGGCAGCAGAAGGTGCCTCTATATTTCAGTTAGTTTTCAGCCACATTTTGCTTTTCACCCTGGCTTTGGCRGTGGAGCTCTCATCTCAAAGGACAATTGAGTGCTTAGGAGTAAAATTAGCTCCAGACACTACTTTAATTGCTCTTAGAGATAGGAAGGATGCCTCGCTCATAGCCTCAGGGCAGGTATTTAGATTTGTCTGCTGATGCTGGCATACCTATTGCTGCCTTTAGCCATTTCTGAGTTCAGTGGAGTTGTCTCAAATAATCCTCCTTGAGTGGCCGAGGGGCTCTGAAGCCCCATCCCACTGGGTTTGGGGCATGGGCGAGAGGTGRAAGTGCCCTGGGTCTGCGTTGGGGGCGTTGCCCATGCTATGGGGGTGATCAGGGGTGACCAGCCCTGGGCTCTCTGTCCTTGGGCATCGCCTTTGCCAGTGAGCGGGACGCATGCAGCGGAGGTGGTTTGGTTTGGSCAGGTGAGGTTTGGGGGTCACTCCTGGAGGAGGAGGTACCAGCATCCTTCTCCCAGCAAGGCTCAGATCATCCAGAACCCTTGGGAGCTGTGTGACCCCGCCGTGCCAGGACGGTCCCCCTGCACAGCCTTTGCTTTGTTGCAGTAAAACATGGTGGGGGGCAGGCTTTTGAGGTTCCCGTGATGCCCCCGGGCTTGCAGAGCCCCGACTGTCTCACCCACCCACCCCACACCAGGCTCCAAAACCCAGCATGGGACACAGGATTCATTAAATAGCGGGGGGATGCACATCAGCATGAGATGGGTGCAGGGGGCAGGCTGGAGACCCTGGGGACCCTCTGCAGGCAGGGCTGCTGGGGCTCAGCGGCATCCCGGGGCACCCCGYGTTTGCAGGGCGAGCCGTGTCGGCAACAAGAACAAACCCTGCGAATCCCGACCGCCTGGTGCCTCCTCGCCCTGCTGCCTGGGCCACGTTCAACGCCGCGGCCGCTCACGCCATAGAAGGGAAGATAAAGCCGTGGCTTCCCAGAGGCTCAGAGTTTTCCTCCTCTCTCTGGCAACTGCGCTTCCCTCCAGCTTCAGAAGGGGGGCTGCAGGGGAGGTGGAGGCAGGGACGCCTGTTTGCTTTGCCTCGCTTTTTTCCCAAGCCAGGCTCCCTAATCTGGTCTGTATTTGGCCACACCGCTGTGACAGCGGAGCCAAGCCGGGGTGCAGCCGGCACAGCGGGGACCCCAGTACCCCACGGGCTGCAGGGCTGGTTTCGTTTGGGACCGGTATTTTTAGTGGTGGCTTTGCCGGGGCCTGGAGAGTAGCAATGTGTCTGCAGGTGMATTCCCTCACCCACGGTGCATCTGCACCCCTGCCCAGAAGCACAACCCAGTGTTGGGCTTCAGGGGCAAGATTTGCCCCGCACCGGGGAGGCCAAGCTGCGAGAGCAGGCGAGCTTTGCTTCTATCTTTCAGCAACAGATAAAAATATATCCATCTCATTTTTTTTTTCCTCCTCCCCTCCAAGTGACTAAATTAAACCCATGCAGGGCTGGAAGGCATCCCGCAGAGCTGTGTTGCTGAAGGCAGCTCCCRGCTCTGGGTTATATCCCCCACGGCAGCAGTGGGAGCGTGGGGGAGTGTGCGGGGCAGAGCAGCACATTCCTGCACTCCTGAGGTCATCGCTTGTGCCACCGCCAGCCCTCGCCTGCTGCCAGCCCTGCACGGGGTTGGCATCGCCTCTGATTTATGGTTATTTTTAATTTCTCACTTCTGCTATGGCACGGGCTGTGTCAAAGCCCAGCTGTGTAAAGCACCATCAGAGGGGTGTGTTTGGGGTGCTGCAAGGTGCCAGGGACCAGGCTGACCCTGAGCATCCCAGGGCAGCAGGGACAGGGCAAGAGGAGGGTGGCAAGGAAGCACCATAGCTGGAGCCCTGCCAAGTGCTGCCCGCTGTCCCCCACCAAATGTTTTGCTGCCGGAGCCTATTTCGCACTAGCACCATGTCAGGGGGTTTGTGAGCATCCCCCGGGTCTTCCAGCCTGTGGTTGGCAATGCCGCGTGGTGAAGCAACCGGGGCGCAGGGAAACGGCACGAGCTCAGGGCTGCCTACCAGGTGGCACGTCTGCACCCATGGGTGCTCGGGGCTGGCAGAGGGCAGGGGGTCGGGGAGGGACCACTGCTGCTCGAGCACCTGTGTTTTGACAGGGCYGAAGCATGCTCAGCACGGGGTGCCTGGCTGCAGGGTGTCCTCTGCCTGCAGCCATCTGCCCCCCTTTGTCCCCCCTGCTCCAGCCCTCTTTCTCTCTGCCAGAGACAGCAAAAAGCCCAGCAGCAGAGGGGACCAGCTTCCCAGGAGCTCACGGCCTTGAAGACAGAGAACGGTGAGAAGAAAATGTGTGTTCTCCCCCCCCACTATGCTTTCTCAGTGTGATACTAAGAAAGCAGTAGAACAGACCCCAGTAGAACAGACCCCTGGGGCTGGGCAGGATGGGGATGATGGCTGCAGCCTCCACATGGCACTGGTGCGGGCGGGCAGACATGATGGCATCCCAGAGACRACGGCATCCTATCCTCTCAGGCAGACAGGTCATCCCCAGGGCAGGAGGCCTAACGAGCTGTGTCCAGAGCCATCCCAATTAGTGCTAATTTGCACCAGTGAGATGGGGGGGGGCGGTATTTGTCCAGTGGGAAGAGGACAGGGGCTGAAYGCAGGCCACCTTGCTGGCAGGTCGGCTGCCCAGGACATCCAAGCCGCCTGGTTAGCAGGATGCAGCCGGCACGGTTTCAGCCGCGTTTGCATTGCAGCCAATGCCGCCCTGTTGCTTGATGACGGGAAGGAGAAGGCAGCGCTGCGAGAGGAGCGGACAGAGAGCACGAGACTTGTCCACGGCCAGGAGGAGGAGGAGAAGTGGCTGCGGGATGCCGGCCAGGCAGGGACCACGAGAATCGCCCAGGACGTTAACATCCAGGTCAGTCGAAAAGGCGGGTGCCGCTGGGGGCAGCGGCTGGGCAGGGAGCGTGTGGCCAGCCAGGACTTCCCAGGCAGCAGTCACAGACCTGGCACATGCTGGGCTGGGCTCTCCCGTTTTTGTGAGAAGGAAGGGGTTAGGAAGGGGTTAGGAAGCGGTTAGGAAGGGGTTAGGAAGCCCGGAGCGGTGCGGGTCTGGCAATGAGTCACGGGCGGCGGGGAGGGCCAGAGCATCCCTTACGCCGGGTCAGACATGTAGGGTTTGTCATCTCCCTGCTTCCCAGGTGGAAAAGGGAAAAGACCTGGAGCTGGAGGAGCGGTTCGATGCCCTGAGGAGGGAGCACATGGAGACCTTGCAAGGTGCGTGCCAGGACAGCAGGGCTCCCCGCAGCCCCCCTGCCCACTCCTCCCCACTGCCGGTGCCCCTCCGGCTTTGTGCGGGGTCGTGGGGATGCTGCCCCCCTGCTCCTCAGCATTGTGGGGCTCAGGTGGGGCTCGCTGCCCCAGTGTCCCCACACCAGTGATGCTCAGTTCACGTCCCCCCTGCAGAGCTCCAGAGAACGCATGAGCAGGAGAAGCTGCTGCTGGCAGAGTCCCACCACAGGTCCCAGGAGGCCTTACAGGTACCTGTGGAGAAATACCTGGGGAGAGGGTGCTCATGGAGGGCTTGAGGACCGTCTGCTGGCTCTGCCATGGTGCCCTGAGCTCCTCAGCAGCCACCTCGGTCCTTGGTGTGCCCGGGGACCACGCAGACTCCTCCAGCCCTGGGGTTATCAGGGTGCCGTAGCCCGCCGTGCCCCTGSTCAGGAAGAAATCCCAGACACCTCCCATCCTGCTTCTTCCCTGGCTGCCCTAGGAGACGATCCAGGTGCTGAATTCCCAGCTGAAGTCCTTCCAGGAGAGGATGAAGCGGGTGGAGGAGTCACTCTTGAGCACAGACTACAAGAAGCACATCCAGGTACAAAAGGAGATGCAGGACCGGTGGCCTCTGCAGAGGGGTGTCAGGGAGGGGACCTGCTCCAGGGTACTGGCCCAAAGCCAGGGGTGCTTCTCTGATGGACTCTGAGAGCAGGGGGCGGGGGGCTGGAGCCGGGGGGGGGACAGGACAGCTGAAGGGGGGAGCAAAGCCCCATCCCTGGGAGGTGTATGGACTGTTAGGGTCCCTTGAACACAAGTGATGGGCAAAACGTAGTGCTTTGTGGGTACAAACCCATCCTGGGCCATGCAGGCCCCCAGCTGAGGGCACTGGCTGGGGTCATGCRTGGGGGGGTGAACCGTGGCAGACGCTCCGAGTGCCCACCCCGGTGCAGSTGCTGCATCCCCTGTGCCCCGCAGGAGCACGGAAGCCCCAGCCCCTTCTGGGAGCAGGAGCTGGAGAGCCTGCACTTCGTCATCGAGATGAAGAACGAGCACATCCACGGCCTGGACAAGAAGTTGCTGAACCTGGAGACTGTGGTGGGTTCAAAGGGGAGGTTGCAGGTGGGCTTTCCTCTTTCCAYCTCTTCTCCCCACCTGAATCCCATGCAGAAATTGCAGCTGAAGTGGAGCTGAATGGATCTTGGTTCCTCCCTCAGAGTGGGGAGGGGACATGGGTGCAATGCCAGCATGCTCCCACCGAGCCAGCTTTCCCAGATGGGGCAGTGGGGAGGTCAGAGGCGCTTTCCAGCTCCCTCCTCACCCTCGTGCCCCCCTTCCAGGCGGAGAGGAACCTTCTGCTGGAGGAGAAGGTGAAGACCCTCCAGCAGGAGAATGAGGACCTGCAGGTTCGCATCCAGAACCACTTGGTCATGGCGAGGTAAGTGCTGGTCCCACGCATCCACCGGCTCCCCGGTGGCAGGGTGACAGCAGTCGCAGGTGGCATCTCCAATGGGGGGAAAGGTGGCAGCGGGTCGGGGGGGGGAATATGTCACAGCCTGCAGTGCCACAGGGGGCTTTGTGGGGAGCGGAGGGGGCTCATGGGTGCTTTGCCCGGCGGCCCCGGCAGCACATGCCGTCTGCCCGCAGGCAGCTGTCGGAGGAGCTCCTGGCCGCCCGCGGGGCGCTGGAGAAGGAGGTGCAGCTGCGGGAGCAGGCTCGCCACGAGAAGGAGGAGCTGCTGTACCGCGTGCTCAACGGGGGGGACGGCTCCCCCTTCCCCATCGCTGCCGGCGAGGTGCCCCTCATCRCCACGTAGCACGCCGCTGACCCGCACCGCGCGCTGCCGGGGGGGGCTGTCCGGGCTTTCCTCCGGGCATGGGAGCCCAGGGCTGCTCTCAGAAGTGCCCCTGCTGCCAGGGCAGGCCCTCGGGGTGGCCGAGCCCTCAGGGTGGCCCAGTCTGACCGGGGCGATGGAGCATTTCACAGGACACTTGCGCCTGCCTTTCCCCAGCCCGTGCGGGGCTGCAGGGGGTCCCCGGCCACCCCCCTGTGCCATCCCTGCACCCCTTCCTCTGGTGGGAGGCTGTGGGGACCTTTCTGGGGRTAAAAGGGGTCAGCCAGAACACACAGACATGCATTGGGCTGGATCTGACCCAGCACTTGGCTCTGAGCATAACCGGCATCRGTGCTGCCTGGGGGCACGGAGGCGAGGAGGATGAGGCAGTCACTGGAACGGTATGGGGACGAGCACCGGGAGGATGAGGAGGGTGCTGGGGACATGGTGATGTTAAGGTACCTCACTCCCAGGGGACCATCCCTGGGAAGTGCATGGCCAAGACCAGGGCTGAGCCACGGAGGCTTTCACGGRGCAGCAGCAAAGGGCAGGAGGGATGGGTGCACCCAGGTATATCTACCACCCCCGGCGCTGTCCTTGCCATAGACCATGTCAGCCTGTCCCATTTTGGGGCTCAGCCTCCTGCTCAGGCTGCTCTGAGCCGATGCCACCCAGTCCTGCCGTTTCCAGTGAAAGCAGGGCTTCCCCTGCTCGGGACCTGCCTCGCTCCCTGGGCCAGGGGACCAGGCAGGGCTCCCACCCGTGCCCTCTTCTCCCCATCGCCTCCTCCATCTTCAGCAAACAGCTCCCAGGGGTTGTTCCCATGACCCACATGTGCCACTGGTGACCATCATGCAGATGCCAAGCCCTCTTTATCCCCGCTGCCCATCAGCAGCACCACTAGCCCCATCTTCTTCCCTGAAGCCAGGCAGAGGCTGGTTTCAAACGTGCCTGGAGGTGCACGTTTGGGGAGCAGAGCATCCTCCCAAGGGGGAGCAGGCTTCAGCGGTGGTTGCCAGCAGGTCACATCCCTCCCTGCTCCAAGCCAGCACATCCCCATCAGGGAAGATGCTGCCAACACGGCTGCGGGGCCGCAGCTCGGGGCTGGACGCACAAAAGCACTTTCCACTGGGTGCACGAGTGTGGTGGGACGGTCACTGCTCTGGGGGCTGTCACTGGCCTGTCCCCTCCCTGGGGCTGTTTAGCCAGGGGGTGTGTGTGTGCGCGCGTGTGTGTATGTGTGTGCACCAGGCCGACGTGCTACTGGCTGTAACAATTACAAGTCTGTACGAAGCAGCAGCCTCAAGAATCCCATGTCAGTAGTTTTGGGGACCRGTGCGGGAGCATCTCACAGCGGGGCCGCATACTCCGCACCTAGGGCAGGGGGAGAATGGGAAGGGGTGGGAGCAGGCGCCACGAAGCCACAACAAGGGAGCCCCAGGGGAGGCCCCCGCTGCCRGTCCCCCTTTTTTTGCCCCTTCCCTCATTTCATTCATTTCAATGGGCTCCCAGCACAGGGCAGACCCCGACCCTCCCAGCCCTGCCAAGCCGGCACTGCAACAGCCACTTCCATCCTTTGTGCCGATCCTTATCGGGAATATATCGGCTGAACAAAGCAGCCAGGAAGGCAACACTGATGTGGGTTCCAGCTCTCACCCGAGCACCTCCATGGGGTGGGAATGGGGATGCCTGTTGTGTCAGAGCAGTGTTCCCCCAGGGCACCCACTGCTCCATGCATCCCCATGGCTCTGGGGACGGGTGGTGGGGCAGCCTCCAGCTTTGCACAGCAACATCAGGGATGTGGGGGGATGCGCCAGGTGCTGTAGCACCAAAGCAAGGGAAATGGGGCAGATTGCTGTCCCAGCAAATCCTGCCTAGCTGTGGTTGAAGGGGGCAGGATCTCCAGGCAAAGGTAGATGAGGCTGGCAGGGTTGGGCATCCTGCTCTGAGCACCTGGTATGCATCCCACTCCCCCGAAGGCGCATCCTGCATGGGACCCAGAGGAATATGCCCAGCTCTGGGAAAAGGGAGTGCTGGGAGCCGAGGAGGAGGAATAAATGAGTCCAGAAAAGGACCTACCCACAGTAAGGAGGAAAAAGCACAGCCCAGGCAGTGCCTTGGTGGTTACAGGGGGACAGGCAGGTCAGCCCTGCCTGCCTCGGGGTGCYGAGGCAGTGTGGAGGGTCAGGGTAGAAGGAGAAGCCTCCACTCTGCTCTGCTGTGAGCAGCTGAGGGACAGGGTGGGCAAGGGGACAGGGAGAAGTTGGGGGGCTGCAGGGAGAGGTTTCAAAGGCAAACACCACCCCCCCCAACCCAGTAACAGCAGCAAAAACACTTGTCTGCTTTATCCTCTCCAAACAAAACTCCTTCAGCAGGAACTTGCCATGAGGATTCAGGTTGCTCAGGGAGATTCACCAGACCCCGGAGAAAACGGCTCCGGGGACTCGTGTCAGGCTCAGGAGAAAACGGCTCCGGGGACTTGTGTCAGGGCTGTGTCCCTCCGCGGGATGGAACCTTCAGCCCAAGGGGCCTCTTTGCCCCTCAGGCACAGGGTGGAGGGAGCCAGGCACTTGGGGACCAGCCTGTCTTCTTTTATTGCCCTGGAGCAGATGGGCACCGCGCGGTCCCGCAGGGCTCTGGGGCCAYCTCCCCGGCCGTGCTTCCTGGCGGCTCCCGGGGGGCTGCCCCTTTGGGCCGGCGGCTCTCGGCACTGTGCCAGATCCCGTAGCCAAAGTAAATGAGGAAACCTGGGAACAGGCAGAATAGGGTTGGGGGGATCCTCTCTCTTCCCTCCCCTCCCAGCCACAAAGTTCCCACTCCTTTGGGCCACACATCAGAGGACGRGGTGCTCCAGCCACCCTTTGACATTAAAGTTCAGCATCTCTTCCACCACCCACCACCACTCTGCAGCCAGCATTAATGCCACGAGCTCTCAAACCACCTATGCTTCACCCAAAAAGGTTGCCACCAGCTCCGGGACCTCGAGGGTGGCCGGGCTTACCGATGGCCATCCAGAGTAGGTACCGYAGCCAGGCGGCCGCACTGAGCCGGGCCATCAGGATGCTGTTGATGGTGATGCTGAGGAGCGGCAGGAAGGGCAGGCAGGGAACCTACAGGGACAAAACACAAGGCAACAGGGTCATACCTTCGCCCAGAGGCACCAGCCGGCCCATGGGCAGGGGTTTCACAGCCCACTTGGGCTCTTTGCTGCTCTGGCTAGTTGCTGACAGGCAAGGGGAAGCCCAGCCCAGCCGTCGGGCTGTGAGGCTCRGAGACCTGAGCTGGGACTGCAGCCTGTGCTGGACAGGGATGCTCGTGGAGGGTGGTTTGGTTCACAGGTCCTGCACTAGGGCAGGAGGTGCTGCAGGATTTAAGGGGGAGGCAGTAAACCACTAGCAAAACCAATCCAGGGTGTCAGGACCAGTTTTTTTTTTTACTGAAGAGCAGCTCTGATTCATGCAGGAGGCACTGGGCTCAGTTGGGGCTGCAGGAGGTGCCCCTTTGGCCRGTGAGACACGGGGGGAAGAACCAGGCAGCCCTCACAGTCCCTATGGAAAACACCATGAGCTGCCTCCAACAGYGCTTTGTTCAACATGGGTGCAGCAAAGGTCTGCCTGACCTGAAGCAGAGGGAACACCTCCCGACGCAACRTAACCCTTTCCCCACGGGGCTGTGGCGCTTGGCTCCTCTCCATCCCCCAGGTCCTTCTCCCTGGGGACGGTTCCCAAGGGCTGGGCTATGTGCTCACCATGAAGGATGCTCTCTCCCAGCTCTGAGGCTGCCTCCAGATGAGCAGAGCTGCTGCCAGGATCCCCAGGAGAGGCAGAGCCAGAGCAGCGATGCACCAGGCACCCCGGGCCCGGAGGCAGGGCAGCCCGGCGGTGCTCACCCAGCTCACGGCACAGACCAGGGCGGCTGCAGAGGGACCACGGCAGCGTGTCAGGGCAGCGCGTCCCCGGGCTGAGCCCATCCCTCTCCCGGGGTGCAGCACCCAGGCTGCCATGGTGGGAGGGACAAAGGACAACCAGGGGACAGGGCTGGGTGGCTTGTCAGGGTAGGTTTAGTTTTTCTCTCCAGTCTGGGAAGCGGAGGGAGCGGGAGGTTTCCTGAGGTCCCACTGGGGCAGCCAGCTRTGCGGCAGTCGGGAGAGGGCAGGAGGGAGCCAGGCAGATCCTGCCTGCATCCCGCTGCCGGCTGGTTTCCAGCGAGCAGGAACCTGCCAGCCCGTGCTGCAGCAGAGATGTGCCCCGTGGGTTCCCCCTAAAGCCCATCCATCGCTCCCGGGCATACCTACGGCTGTCAGAGCCCAGGCCACCACAGAGGAGGAACATGGGGTGGGATGCAGGGGTGGCCGGACAAGATGGTCCCACCAGAGCTGCACACGTGAGACCTTCCCCACAGGAGTTTCCTGAKCGCTGGGTCCAGGCCGATACCTGAGGAGCAGATTCTGGATGTCAAGGCATGTGAGCACACACCTGCAGTGCACCAAGGCCAGTGCCTTGTCCCAGGCATGGCCAACAKCAGAAGTTGGGTGAGCCCTGTTCCCTGTCCCCCGCAGTCTCACCTGAGCAGCAGCACACAGCCAGCCACCAGCGAGTAGGCCAGCAGCGTGCCAATGGACACCATGTCAACTAGGGCTTTCAGGTCAAAGAGGAGGGCCAGGAGAGCTGTGGGGATGAGAAGCCCTTTCAGCCTTCCGGCAGAGCTGGCAGCACTGCTGCTGTGCCCATCTCAGCCATGCTCTCCCTCTGCCCCCCCACCACCTGCTGCAACGGGACTCAAGCACCTCGATGAGCTGGTGATGCTTCGGTCACTAGTGCAAAGCACCCTGCCACCTCCTGCCTGGCAGCTCAGAGAGGCTGAACTGGTGTCTGGGACAGCATCAAGGCCAAACRGTCCTCTCCCACAGCGAGGAGACCTCTCTCTGGGTAGAGAGATATTGCTCAAACAGCTACTGGCAAGCTGGGGGGTCTGTGTTGTCCTGCTGAAAGAAGACATCCACCAAGCCCTGCTCAAGGTTAAGAGGTAACCTAATCACTCACCCACCTGCCACTCCTCCAGACACCAGTGTTGCCACCACTGGGCACTGACGGCGACTAACTTTGGCCAGAGCTTTGAAGAGGAGCCCGTCTCGAGCCATTGCATACAGGATCCGTGGCATGGGGAACATGGAGCCCAGGAGGCTGCAGAGACAGGAGGAGATGGGGGAGAAGAGGGCAGGAATCCAGGAGGTGCCATCCTGCCTTTTGCTCCTCCTTGGGTGCCAAGGGAGCTCCCATTCATCTATATGGTCCATGACCTTCTCAAGACCATGCTGACAAGATCACCACCTCCCTTACCATCAGATGAGGGACAGTATCAGGGAAGTGATGTCCGCAGGTCACCGGGAGCCCTGTACACACCGAGACACCCCAGCCTGCTCCTGGGGTCACAGTGCCACCAAGCACCTGACCACTTCCTCCAGCTTTGGGCTATAAGTGGCATGCCAAGGGATTTGGTTGCTCTCCTTGATCAGGRGGGGCCAGGCTGGGAGCAAGAGGGTTTGTGAGGAAGGGCTGAAGGATTTTGGCCAAGCAGGGCCACCAGAAGGAAGGGGTTGAGGATAGCTCCTGCATGTGTTATAGCTCCAGTGCAACCTGCTCTGAGCCACAGAGCTGCCGTTGGGGGCTGCCCCTCACCTGGTCGTCAGGGCACACAGTGACCCCACAGCCACAGCATGCTTTGCACTGCTCCAGCCAACGTATTCAAAAGCCACTGGGAGCGGGCTCATGGTGTCCAGGAGGTAGTACGGCATCATCAGGGTGAGGGAAGCAGACACCCCAAAGTATGCAAAGAAGCAGATGAGGAGGGAGAGGACGATGCCTGTGGGTAYGGATCTCTGTGGGTCCCTCACTTCTTCCCCTGGGGAGGACAAGCTCAGCTGTAAAAACAGATGCTCATCTAATATCCCGTGTCTCCTCACAAGAGGAGRCACAAAGGCCTTCTAGCAAGGACCACTAGACGTCCTGGGCTCCAGGGTTATGGGGATAGGGACTGTCTCTGCTTCAGGATTAGCTCAGTCATGCCACATGGACTCTTATAGTTCCTCCTCTGAGCACGGAGGGCAGGAGAGCGCTGCTGCGGCACAGAGCCGGCARTGTGCCCATTCCCAGCCCAGCCCTACACGAGCTCCTGGGACTGCGGGGAGAATCACTGCCATGGCCCCCCAGCCTGCAGGGGAGGGTCCCGCTGGCATCTCTCCCCGCCTCACTTACCCATGGTAGCAATGCAGTCAAATCCAACAAAGGCATAGAAACAGGTGGAGGCTCCAGCCAAGGTCCCAGTGAAACCATAGGGCATGAAGCCTCCCACCCCAAAGGCACTGGTCATGTTTTCACCCACGGACTGGTTCCTGGGAGGAGGAGGAAGAGTCAGGCATTGAAGAGGGGTCAGTGCAATGGGGTCCCAGGATGGGGCCAGGCCGAACAGCCCATCCAACCTGCTCACCCCTCCAGCATCAACCTAGCAGGGCTTCGGGCTTTGGCTCTTTGAGGCATTGCCAACAGGGTAGGGAGAAATGGGAGAAAGCGGGATTTCCTGGGATAAAGCATTAGGGGGGTGACCCAGCCATCCCCATCGCCCTCTGAAGGCAGCCCAGGCAGAGTGGTGCCCCTCGTACCCAGCCTCATGGGCAGCTGCCCGTGGCAGGTCATCCTCCCCGAGCTTCCAGTTGCTCAGGTCGCCTTTGATGAAGCCACTCACTGTGACGAAGAGCAGTACAAGCATGTTGAGAGCTGTGAAGGCTTTGTTCACCATGGCGGACTCCTTCACTCCAAAGGAAAGAAGACCTGGGGACAAAAACAGCAAAACTGGCCGAGCCCACTGGATGACACCAGGCTCAGGGTAGACATTACTGGGGAGGGTGGAAAAGGGGGGACAGTGGTAGAGTCAGAAGGATCTGCAGATTTCCCCAGATTCCCCTTGTAYTCCCCATTCCTTGCTCAGGGAAATGGCAAAGTCTCAGAGGGGTCAGCACCATCCTGAAGATCCCATGGTGGAGTGAGGCACGGGGGGAGGCATCCTACCTGCTAGCAGGACCACCAGGCCAGCGGCAAAGGCATCGGGGTGCTCTGCCAGCCCCACAGAGCTCATGGCCTCACGAGCACCCAAAAATTTCCCTATCTTCTTGCCGAGGAGCTGGTCAAAGGTAGCGCTCCAGGCCCGGGCAACGCTGGCAGTACCTGGGGAGAGGTGGCAGCTGGGGCTGCGATGGTGGCCCCGTGGGGCCTGGGAATGACACCCAGCAGAGCCGCCAATGCAAAGCAAAGGTGGAGGGATCAAGAGGGCCTTATACCGATGACATAGGACAGCAGCAGATTCCACCCAGCGATGAATGCCCACAGTTCACCCACTGTCACGTAGCTGTAGAGATAGGCGGACCCGGCCAGGGGCACGCGGGCCCCAAATTCAGCGTAGCACAGCCCTGCCAGGGCAGACACCAYGGCTGCAATCAGGAAAGCAAGGATGATGCTCGGGCCCGAGCTGGTCTTAGCCACTTCCCCTGCCAGGACATAGACGCCAGCCCCCAGCGTGCTGCCCACTCCCAAGGTGATGAGGTCCACGGTGGAGAGGCAGCGGCGAAGGCTGGAGCTCTCCGAGCTGGCTGGGACACRCTTTCTGCGGGAAAGCATCTTCAAAACAGAGAGCAGGCAGCCCCAGCATGGCACCTGCGGGAGAGGACAGCAGCAGGCGTGAGGATGCTGCTGACCCGCAGGCACCGCCCCAGGGATGTGACCCAAACCCAGCCTGAACGCTTTCCTTGCAGCTCCCACCAGACCCCCTGGGTGCTGCCTGTTTCCTGTCTCTGCCAGAAAAGCAGCCCATTTTGGAGCAAAATGGGGCGAAAGGGGCTGCGTTGCTCTCATCCCCGGTGAGAAGTGGAGCAATGCATGATTGGGGTTTGCTGGCCTCTGTCCGATTCGTGCTATGGGGAGAGGGGACAAGGACACCTGCTTGTCCTCCTGCCAGCTCAGAAAGTCCTATTTCTCCAGCAGCATGCCCAGCAGGGACGCACAGCCAGCATTGTCCCAGCTTTGACACTGACACTATTTGAAATGCAGAAACTGAGCCAGAGAAGGAGGCTCTGCTCCTGGAGCAGCCTTTGGCCTTGAAGTGCACCAGGAAGGACCCATCTGCTGAGCTGAAGATGCTCCCACAGCACCTGTAACTGTGGGTCAATGGCACAGCTCAGACGGAGACTGGGTCCCCTGAGCCATCAGCCTGTACAGTAATGCTGTGGCTTGCTCAGGTCACCGATGGGGATGTCAGCCCAGCAGAAACGCCGAATTGTGTGATATTTGTGCTTGGGGCAAGTGAGGTGCTTGGTATGGCATGCCTGGGATTTGTGTGCCTTCCCCCATCCTGCCTGTCCTTCCTCAAGAGCTCCCAGGACTGGAGAAAGGGGGGCTGCATGCCTCCACATCCACATGGACCTCCAGGTTACCCCGCAGCAAAGTCCATGCTGCATGCTTCAAATCCCATAATCTGCTACTTACAGGGCCAGGGACCCAGCTGGAAACCCTGCCCACGGCCACGTCCCAGCAGCACCRAGGATCGCAGGGCCATGCGGTCCCTGCCGCAGCGTGGAGCCCGGAGGGGACGGGGCAGTGCCCAGCACCCTGACCCGCAGGCTGGGGTGCTGTAAGCCATTGGGGCACACAGGGCCCCAACCTCYAGAACTGCTGTGTCTCCTGGGGGCTGGAGAGCTGCTGCCCAAGGCCAGGCCAGCTGGGGCTGCCTTCCCACCCCCCCAGCAGCACCCACCCACTGCACAACACCAGTCCCACCCAGGGCATCTCGCCCTGATGAATTTCCCTTCTGCAAACAAACTACTTACTCCGGGCATCCTTTGGGCAAACTGCTCCAGCTGCGAGCTGGTGGGGAGGGYGAGCATCACGCAGCCCCGGTTACACTCTCCCCTTAAATCCCTTTCAGGAGCGCCCTGGCCCTCCCCCCGCTGACCACTGCTCCGGGCTGCACAATGGGAAATCTATGCAGAAATATTTTTCCCACAACGCCTTCCAAATCATACACACAAGCCTGCAATACTAATAGGCTCAGAGGCATTATTAAGGGAGTTTAATTAACATTTCAAAGTTGCCTGTGCAGGTGGAAGTGGGAACCCCTTCCCTCTGTCCCTGCACCCTCACACCAGGATCCTCATCTCAATCTATGGAGCAGGTTTTGGAGGAAACCCAGGCAGAGAGAAGCAGGACCATGGCCAGGTGAACATGCAGGGGTGCATGCACCTACAGCTGTGACTGTACCCAGGCTGAGCTGTCCCTGGGGAACACAAGGGAGGTGAGCAGGTCCAAGAGTTGACTGCAGGAGTGAGGCAGAGGAGCACAGACCCAGCTCCATGGGGTGTTTGCAGCAGCACATCCAGCTGTAGCTCCCAGAAGCAAGGTCCTGAGGCTGCCTGCACTTCCCCAGTATTTAGGCATTGAGACCCCAGTTACTGCCCACACCTTGTCACAGCCCCATTGCATAAAGACAGCAGCCTTAGATGAAGAGGAGAAGTACCACATGAGCCCAAGTGCAKCTTATAGCAGAGCAGACAGCAGCACCATCCATCACCAACCCATCCAGCCTTGCCCTGGGAGCAGGGCTGGGGCTGCAGCTCTCAGTCCAAGCAACATCTGCCCCATCCCAGCCCCCAGGCTCCCCAGCTCCTGTCCTGGCTGGGGGGGGTTACAAGGGTGCAACAAGACCTGGGTGCTCCTCCATGGGGAATTAAATGGGCACCAGGAACAACCCTGACACAGTGCCTCCCTCCTGGGGTACAGTCCACAAGGGCAGAGTGCAAGCAGRGGCTGGGGTGAGGCCAGGGCTGGGCTTAAATGGGGGCCCAGGGCTGTGTGGGTGGGGGACCCAGGTGAGGCTGCTCAGGGCCAGTAAGGCATATAAGTGCCCTCAGGCTTAAGCACAGCTGTTCTGTAGGGCTGCTCCCAGCAGGGAGAGGGCATGGGGGAAGCTAYGGTGTGACCTGGCTGGTCTTCAGCACCTTAGGAGAAGAGGACTAAGTCTGGAGCTCTGAGGAGAGGCTGGGAGCTGGTGTTTTGGTGTGAGGAACTAACTTTGATTTTATTGTAGATAGTGCTTAGGCTAAGTCTGCTTACAGTATTTGAGGACAAAAACCTCTTAGGCTGTGATGTAGCTCAGCACATCCTTCAGCTTCTAAGGAGCAGAGGAAGGGGGCATCAGCCATACAGGAACAAAGCCAGGAAGGATCTAGAGCACCTAAAGCATAGGTGTATGCTCTAACCACAAGGCTACCCTGTCCCAGCAGTATGGGGCAGCCCCATGTCCCCAGGGCACCCTGTGAGCTGCTGGGCTAGCACCTCTGGGGCAGGGAGGTTCAGCACACCATGACACAGCCAGGGGCACTGGGAGGAGGGCAGGGCTGTTGTCCTGCATTGCAGCACAGGGTGAACAAAGCCGTGCTTGTCACCCACRCCGTCTCACATGAGCGAGGTCTTCAGACACCAACGCCAGCCCAAGGGAACATTGCCCTGAGAGACCAACAGGGCCCGAAGAAGCAGCCAGTGCTAGCTGGCCACAAGGGTGTCCCCCTCCCAGGGTACCTCCAGTCCCCTGGGAGGGGGGCATAGCCCTGTGGCTATTTGCCAGCTATTGGGCATGTCACACCCAGCCTGGGTCCCTGATGCCCAGGACCACCATCTCCTGGGACAGGCAGGGCTGAGCAGCTCAGCTGCCCCGCAGCCCCAGAGAGATGCTCTAGCCAGCAGGTACCACCAGGGCTTGGATGCCTGAAAGGTTACATGCCAGCAGCCTTCAACATGTCGAGGGGGCTGTTGCTTTTACCTGCTCCTGCTGATATCAGCCAGAGCACAGACACCGCTGCCCGTGGCTCCTGGGGAGCCCCGCTAGCTTCTCCAGCCTTTCTGCAGCTTCTGTGCTGGCTGGGGCAAAGGGTGGTGGTAAAGAAGGAGCAGGGTTAACCTGGGCGAGGCAGGGAAGGAAACAGCCTTGGGGCACTGCAGGCAGCGGTACAGCCTGACAGGAGCATCTTGGAGAGACTCAGCCTGCATCTCCACCCATGGATGTGCTGCAAGGTCTTCTGATCCCTGTGTCTGCAGCATGGGAGGGAAGGGTAGAGGGGGACAGCGAGCTGCCTCTCCCCAGTTCCCTGTGCCAGCTCGGTTCCTGCCCCATAGATGCTCCTTGCAGAGCCCTGGTCAGCACCTTCCCCCTTAAGCAGGTCCTGGGAAGCCAACACCCCCGCTTTGGCTTTTGCAGAGAGTGTCAGGGATGGATGTTTCCCAACCATGACCAGGGAAGGGGGGTGATTTGGTGTGGGCAGAGGTAGCCGGTGGCAGGACGAGCCCGGGAGGCAGCAGGGTACCCCGCACCCCGGCGTTCACCAGGAAACCAGGGTGGGGGGGACGGGAGGTGAAATTTCCGCAGTGGAAGTGCAATCACCGTTATCGCCTTGCACTGCGCGCGTCACCGCTGCTGGCACGCAGCCCCTGCACACGCTGGTGGGGCTTTTCTGCCGAGTGACCCCCTTCCCCACACCCTGACAGGGGCAGGGTGCTCCTGCGGGCTGCATCAGGTCCCCCTGCACCGTGGGCACCCAAAAGCGAGGGGCTGAGGTCTGGCATGGCGGCGAGGGTGGGAGTGCGGCCCTGACCCCAGTGCTACGGCAGGCGGGGACTGGAGGGCTCGTGAGCGGTGACGTCTCGCCGGGAGGAAACAGCTGCACGCCAAGGACGAGCGCACGGCCACAAGTACGCACCGAGCGCGCCGGCGGCCGGCTCTTCCCACGAGCACGCCCGGCCAGACCTCGGTGCTACTCGTAAGTGTGCGCTGGTGTGCGGGGGGACCGTGCTGGCAGGCGAGGGGACGGTGCTGGTGTGCAAAGCCACCGCGGTGGTGTGTGAGGGGAGGAAAGCGCTGGCCGGGCAGTGAGCCATGCAAACAGAGGCTCTCTCCAAGGGGTGGCTGCAGGGGGGATCCCTGTTTTCTTTTTCTTTTTATGACAGATCCTTCCTTTTTAACAAAAGCCTGGGGGGCTGCACTGCCAGCGGGTGCTTTTTCGGGTGGGCGCAGGCATCGCTGCGGGGCCCATGGGTGTTTCCCGGCCGGGATGCGCCTTTGTCTGTGCCCCAGCGCTGCGGCGGCCGCGGAAACGCCCATCCCTCCATGCAGGGGTCCGAGCTGGGCTCGGCCGGCAGGATCCCCCCGGTTCGGTACCCGCCGAGTTTTGCACAGGCAAACGCACYGTAGGACACCTCAGAGGCACGGAGCTCTAGAAGGGTAGGGGGACTTCTCAGCGCTGGGGTGGGGCAGGGGACTTTGGGGACCTCCCTTGCCACGCGGCGGAGGACGGATGTCGCTTTTTTTAACCCGGCAAAGCTCCCTTTCCGCCCCGCGGGCAGGACGATGGGCAGCAGGGCACTGGGTGTGCCATGGCCTTCGCTGCTTGTGGCCGTGCCGGGAGAGCCCCGCCAGGCAGTGGGCTGCAAAAAATAGCTGCTGGGCTCCTGGGGTGAAACCCCCGAGTCCAAAGCCGTGGAGGGGCCATGAAGAGGCCGGTGGGGCGCACGCTGCTGGGGGGACAGAGCCTTTTTGGCAAGGGYGGGTCATTCTGCAAAGGGGGATGGGC
This sequence comes from Oceanodroma leucorhoa, assembly GCA_030449065.1. Lineage (NCBI taxonomy): Eukaryota > Metazoa > Chordata > Aves > Procellariiformes > Oceanodroma > Oceanodroma leucorhoa. The sequence continues at coordinate 553,797 of JASVER010000154.1, read as the reverse complement.
TGTGCACATCATTTAGGGTTTCTCATGACACTTTCTGTCCAGGGACCCCCAACAACCCAAACCCCTCCATTGTTTTGTGGGGGGGAGGGGGGGGGGCAGGTACAATCCCGTGCCTGGGGTCTGCAGCCTCCAGGTTTCACCACCTGCCCCATGGACGCGGTGTGTTTGTCCGGGCATCCTCCCTGGATCGCCTGGTTGCAGGGTAAGAGCTGGGGCTGCTCCCCCAGCCTCTGCGGAGGTGTCAGCAGCGGTGGGGGACAGGGATGGGGCGCTGCAGGGACAGGCTGGGGACTGGGTGTGGCCAGGGATTCTCCCCCACTGCTGAGATGAGTTGGGCAGTCTCAGCCCGGCTGCCACACGGAGCGAGGCAGGAGGGTTGTGCCACACAGGCCTTTCTGCAGTCCCTGGAGGGTACGCAGCTTCACGTACAGGCTCCTGAGTGGCATTAAAAGGCTGCGTGGGGGGGCTGGGATGCCCTGGTGCCCAGCCAGCACCCACCTGCAGTGCAGCCCCACTACACAMGGGGCATGTGGGGGCTCTCCCTCAGCCAGGAGCTGCGGGGAAGGGCAGCCGAGGCTTGCAGCCTCCCCAGCTGAAATAGGAAGGGGAGATGAAGGTAGCTCTGGTTTTCTGCAAAACTTCCTCCCCTCAGCAAGSACGCCTGTGGGTGCCAGAAGGCTTCCTGCACCCGAGCGGGGTGACCTAGCTGCACYGACGGCTGCGGGGCTGGGTATCCCCCGCCATGGGTGCTCTCGTAGGGATGTGAGGCCAAGCYGGGAAAGTTCATGTGATTTCCCTTACTCACTCCACAGCATGAAATCAAGCTCTGCTGGGGGCAGAAATCCCCCCAGGGCGGCCCCACTGTGCCTTGAGCTTTCCTGMAACGTGTCTCGGAGGGAGGGCGAGCACTGGCGAGGAGGGAGCTGTGCCTCATAACTGGAGCTCAGCTGAYGCTCAGCGGTTCATTCATGGCCACGCTCCATTTTCCAGCTGTTTCTCTCCCTCCGTCAGCTTTCTTGGAGCAAACGGCRCTGTCTGGGGACTTTCTCTGGGGGGGTGGGGAGAGCCCACGCCGCAGCGGGTTGCAGCTATAAATGGTGCTAGTGTTAGAAAACAACCTGCGAGTTACCCTGGAAACCCGGCTGCGTTTCCTGGGCTCCGCTGCGTGCGTGGGGCTGATGGCGGCCTTGATTCCGTGCATGGAAACTCAGATAAAGCTGGTGGGACTTTGCGGGGGCTGCCCAGCCCTGGCACCATGCAGCAACGGGACGTCCCCAGCAGCTGCTGAAGCTGGGATGGTGCCAGGGCTTGGGGGGCTGCAGGGAGCAGGGGGAGCATTGGGGGGTGCAGCAAGGAGGGTCAGCTCTGTGGAGCACGCTCAGCCCATTTCCATGTATTCAGGGCTTTCTTCCCCTCCCGGTTTCTCTCGGTGCTGGCAGGAAGCTGTGTGGGGGCCTATCTCCGCTGCCCCCGGCCCGTGGGGTCCCCAACTCGGTGCCAGGTTCCAAAGGACTTCAGTCCTGGTGACCGCAGGGCGGCTGGGGAAGCCCCTCTCCCTGAGCCTCCCCAGCAGCACCCAGCCATCACCCTCCTGCGGGTACCGCACCCGCAGCGATGGCTGGCAGCAGCGCCCGAGGGAGGGGGCAAAGYCTCCCTCAACTAACGCAGCCCACAGAGAGGGGGCTTTGGCTCATGTCAGCTTTTCTGTTCTCTCCTGCAGCTCCTCCTTGCCCTCACTCYGGTGATTTCCAGCTCGGGAAGCCATGGCACCCAAAGGAAAGGTAAGGGTGACCCACACACTGCASGGATGGGTCCTGGGGGTCCCTGACACGGGACATCATGCATGCCCTGCATCTCCATCATGCAGCAAGGATGGTGGTGACRTGCTCGGGGCGCGATGCTGCCCGGAGCCTGTTTACATTCCTGCCTCTCCAGCCAGCGCTGTCTGGATGTGATGCAGATGGGGGAAGCGCTGGGACAGGGAGCTGGGAGAGCAGGGACAGCGAGGAGCAAAAATCCTTTTTGGACCACAGTGGGACGGGGAAGAGAAGCAGGTCTGTGGGAAGGGGAGAAGAGACGTTGCACTGGGGATTTGAGCATTTGCTGGAGAGAAACCCTGCCTGTGCCTGAGCCYGCTGCAAGGTGTGCAGCCCCACTTTGGCCTCTCCCCCCAGCCCGGATTTCTGTCCCCTCTGAGCAAGGGCTGGTGCAATGTGGCAGCTGGGTGAGCAGGTGATCCCTTGCAGCCAGGAAAACATCTCGGCGTGGGTGGAAAACCCTGCCTCGGTAGGCAGCTGTGGCTGGCGGGGTACAGCCTGCCMGCGGGGTACAGCCTGCCTGACTGTGCTAGGCAGGGGAGGAGTCCAAGTCCAGAGCCTCCCTTCCCCGCTGCTTGGGGCCAGGCTCTGCTTTCCATTCCCTTGAGAAGTCAAGTAATCATTGCCTCAAGCCCAATTACCTGCGGCTTCCTGCCCAGCCGAGGGGGTGGTTGCCTCTGGGTGGGGAAACTGAGGTGAGCATCACCCCTGTGGTGGTCCGGGACCCCGAGCAGCTGTGTGGGGGGAGAGAGTGAAGCCATGCTGGGAATTTTGCTTCCACCCTCCCGGCCCCAGCGTGGCTTATTTTTAGCTGGGAGGTCCTGGGCAGGCCAGGATGACTCAGAGGCTGGAGGAGGGGAGGCGGGGGGCCCCGGCAGCTGAAGCAGGGGATGGAAAGGGGGATGGGGGTGTGAGGAGGGTGCAGCGGGCAGGATGCTGTTTCCCTCCCGAGTCATGTTTCTGCACCTCCCTGGGGCTCGAGAGTGCAGGGGCAATGCACAGCACTGAGCTCCTGCCTCAATTTCCCTTGCCCCTGCCATGGCAGCACTGTGGCAAGGCAGGCAGCTCATGCTTCGATGTCTCAACAGGCAGGAATACAACCCTCCTCCTCCTCCTCCTCCCCATTTAACCAGAGCCAACAACTTGTCTCCCCATCACCACCCATGCGACCCCAGCACCTTCCAGCCACCTTCATCCCGTCCTGCTGCCTCCGGGCACCCCCTTTACCCTGCAACTCCTTATTTACGTCTCCGCAAGGCATGTGTGTGGGCAGCAGCTTGCACCGAGCCAGGAGGGTCTGGGAGCTGCTGGGAAACGTGGCTAAATCCAGCTCTCCAGATGAATCACCTGCAATACGATCTGTCCCTGCGCCTGCCCCCCTCGAAGGGCAGCGTCTCCTCTTGCGTGACATGGTCCCCACCACGTGGGACACCAGTGCCAGCAGCTCCTCCTGAGAGGGCCTGTGGGATGTGCCCAGCCTGRACTGGTTTCCCTCTGGAAAATGGGGGTACAGAGGCTGGCTGTGTGAGATGCACAGTGAAGCTGTTGTGCAGCAGTGCTGGGATGGCACCCAGGGGAGTGAYGGGTACAGGGGTGACCCGTGTCCATCCCCTTAGGTTAATTCCTGGAGGCACTTGCTGGGTCAGGGATGCTGGTACTGATGCTGCCTGCCTGATGCCCATCTCTGGGGACATGTCGGCTTTAGATGCCCACGCTGGCAACAGCCCTGAGCATTCGTACAGCTCTTGGGGATTTTAAACAAGCCCTGCAGCAGATCCTGAGCAAGCAAGCCCTGGGAGGTGTACGCACCCACTTGGCACATGGTATAAGCAGAGCCAAGGGAAGATGCTCAGAGTTTCCCAGGGTGCTGACACAGCTGAGCGCCCTGGCTCAGCCTGCCTCCCAGCGAGACCGCTAAGGAAACGCTGCTGTTCAGCTCTTCCCGCTCCCTGCCTCTGGTGGGGATGTGTCCCAGTTCCTTATGTGGGGCCGGGCTGGTTTCACATCTGCTTCCAGCCAGCGTTTGTGCTGATCTCATTCTGAGTCCAGCCCCAGGCTCCGGGGTGAATTCCCCCAGGCAAAGCTGACCTAGGGAGGGGAAACCCAGTCCCTGCCTTTTCCTGAGGTCTCTGTTTGGGGGTGTCGCTCCTGGAGGTGCAGAGGAGCAGACAGAAGTGGATCATGCCAACCCCCAGGACTTCTCAGGCTCCCAAGAAAGTCTTTCCCTGTATCCAGGATCTCTGCTTGGACCAGCCTGGGCCCTGCAGGATCACACGCTGGGGCAGGACAAGCTGTTGGCAGCTCTCACACTTCTCAGTGCTTTCCACTTAGCAGCCTACGATGATTTTGTAAATGTGTCCCCTTGCTTGGAGGTCGTGCAGAGCTTGGGCATCCTCAGCATCCGGAGGGTTTCCCTGCTCACAACAGGCGGTAGGAAGACGACTTCCTTCATCGCTCCCAATCCATACCCCACAACTCCCTTCGGCCTGGCTGTGTGGCAGGGTGATAGCCCTGGTCCTTCCATGCCTTCCCCTGCATTCAGGGTGTCCAGCTCTCCCATGGCGTCTCCCCTTTTCCTGCTGAACCCCCCCAGATGGAGCTGGGAACCCAAATGTGCTCAAGAAACCTCTCTTCAAACCACCAGCTCTTGCTGGTGCAGCGGGGAGGGTTGTATCCAGCTTAAACACGGGGCAGAAGCAGCAAACAGAGCGATGCCAGCGAGATACGAGAGGGAAGGCTGTGTACTCCAGTGACCCAGCCTGCAAACAATTTGCACAGTGGAGAGAGCAAACAGGAAAGGAAACAACTGAGGAGAACAAGTGTTTATGTTTGAGGCTGAGCTTTGCCTTCGGGCAGCTCGAGCAGGAGCAGATCTCGCCTCAATCCTGCTCAGCTTCAACTTCTCCTTCCCCCAATCCCACTGGGAGCTGCTCCTGCCCCTTTCACCTTCTTACCTCCTTTCCCCCTAGGTCTACAGGGGGTCGGTGAAGGATTTCCAAGGCTTTGATGCCAGCCAGGACGCAGAGGCCTTGTACAATGCCATGAAGGGATTTGGTATGGATGCTCCTCCAGACTGTCACCCYAGGGCCATCCTCATGTCCCCTATTCCTTTGGTTGACCCTTGCATGGCTGGGCATACTGCATCACCTCTGCTCTCAGCTGTCTGTCTGCTTTAGCAGCGTGCCAGGACCTCTCCTGGCTCCTCTTTCCTCCCTGGAGCCATCTTGGCTGTGCTTCTCCTCCTGGCCCCCGAGTCAGAAGCAGCTTTGGGCACGGCAGGATGGCTATGGTGAGACCCAGCCGTGGGGCTAAGTGTGACTCCTGGCTCTCCCTGCAGGCAGCGACAAGGAGGCCATCCTCGACCTCATCACATCCAGAAGCAACAAGCAGCGAGTGGAGATCTGCCAAGCCTACAAGTCCCTCTACGGGAAGGTAACAGCAGAAATGGTTCCCGGTCTGTGGCCCCAGTGCAGACACAGGTGGCCATGGTTGCCACCAACCAGCCCACGCAGGGACCCACCACTCCCTGGACCCACTCAGAGATGCTGTGGAGCAGAGAGTCCCCCAGCCCCTTTCTCCCCCCCCCACCAGGACCTCATCGCAGACCTCAAATACGAGCTGACGGGGAAGTTTGAGCGGCTGATCGTGAGCCTGATGCGGCCCCCAGCTTACAGCGACGCCAAGGAGATCAAAGATGCCATTGCGGTAAGGGGTTGGCAACCCCCCCGTGGCCCCTCCAAGGATGCCCCAGCTGGGCCCACCACTCACGGGGCTGCGTCTCTGTCCACAGGGCATCGGCACGGATGAGAAGTGCCTCATTGAGATCCTTGCCTCCCGCACCAACCAGGAGGTCCATGACCTGGTGGCCGCCTACAAAGATGGTGAGGGCTGGGGAAGGGCAGGGGCTGTCCTGTGTCGCCTTGGGCCAGGACAAGGGGCAGAAGTGAGGGGATCAAGCTTTCCAGGCCCTGACCTCTCCCTCTTCCACCAGCCTACGAGAGAGACCTAGAGGCTGACATCGTTGGAGACACGTCGGGCCATTTCAAGAAGATGCTTGTCGTTCTGCTTCAGGTATGTCTATCTGTCCAGCATCTGTAGGTGGTGGGTGCCTGCGCCCAGGGCTCAGCCCGTCTCTGTCCCACAGGGCACCAGGGAGGAGGACGACGTGGTGAGCGAGGACCTGGTGGAGCAGGATGCCAAGGTGAGGCTTGGCAGGTCGCTGGGATGGGTGGCATCTGGGCAGGGATGGGGCTGGTGGTGCTGGGACCATCCAGACTTAGGCCTGCAAGAGGTGGGTGGGTGCCAAGGGTGCCTGTGCTTGGGCAGAGCCCCATGTGAGGAGCACCCTGACTYGGGCTCTGCTACTTTCCCCATCCCACAAGGACCTGCTGGAAGCTGGTGAGCTGAAATGGGGCACAGACGAGGCCCAGTTCATCTACATCCTTGGCCGGAGAAGCAAGCAGCACCTCCGTCTGGGTGAGCATCTCCTGTGAGCTTGGGGTTGGGCTTGAAAGTATCTTGGCAGCTTCTCCAGGCATCATCTCGCTTTGTCCCACAGTCTTCGATGAGTACCTGAAGATTTCTGGGAAGCCRATCGAGAGGAGCATCCGGGGAGAGCTCTCTGGTGACTTTGAGAAGCTGATGCTGGCCGTGGGTAAGTCAGCCCCTGTGTGGGGAGTGCTGCAAAAACACGCCACTGGCCTTGCTGGGGTGGGAGGGCTCAGCGCAAGAGCCAGCGGGGTCAGGGCTGCAGCTGTACCCAGTTTCAGGGAGCTCAGGGAGGCTCCTTCAGGGCGGGTGGGGATGCTGAATGTGGTGCCCAAGGGGCATGGGTGCTCAGAGGCTGGYGGCATGGGTGAAGCCGGGTACCAGCATCCCTCACCATGCCTCAATTTCCCCACAGTGAAGTGCGTCAGAAGCACGGCAGAGTATTTTGCTGAAAGGCTCTACAAGGCCATGAAGGTGAGTGGATCACCCCTTCTCCAGGGGGTCCCCTGCAGTGTCGTGAGGAGGGGTCCCCTTGCCACAGGGTGCTGCTGAAGGACAGGGTGACGCAGGTCCATGAAGACAAGTCCTATGTGATCTGGGGTCTCTGCTCTTCCCTCCAAAGGAGTTATTCCTTCAGACCCAGGGCTGGGTAGAAATCTGATAGAGGATCCCAAATGTGATGGGCTGAGTGGGGTTGCTTGGACATCCCAGGCTTGATTCGGGGGCTTCTCCATTGCAGGGACTGGGCACGAGGGACAACACGCTGATCCGCATCATGGTGTCCCGCAGTGAGATCGACATGCTGGACATCCGGGAGGTGTTCAGGACCAAGTATGAGAAATCTCTCTACAACATGATAAAGGTAAGTGCTGGGGGTCCCTGGTCACCCTCCAAGCAGCTGCTAGTGCTGCCTCCCTTGTGATGCCAGCACCCGTGGGAGGGCTGAGCCCCCTCCCCAGCCACCCTGTGCCAGTGTCCATCTCTGAAGACAAGGCTCAGGGAGACCCCTCTCCATGCACTCATCCTATGGCACTACCTTGGCCCCCCCTGCCTTGGTTCTCCATCTCCGTCTGTCTTTCCAGGAGGACACCTCCGGGGAGTACAAGAAGGCCCTGCTGAAGCTGTGTGGAGGGGACGATGAGTAAGACCGCCTGTCACCCCCTGTTTATCCCTCTTCGTTCCCTTGGTGCTGGGTACAAACCTCCGGGTCAGAGCCTGGTGGAGCACCTAGACCGGCAGCACCCGCAGTGACATAGGTTTGGTACGGGGGGCCCTGTAGCCCCTCTGCATGGTCAACCATGATGCCATGGTCCCTTCTTGGCATGTGGCAGCCCTGCAGGGCAGAGACACAGAGATAAACACCTGGAGGGAGGATGCTCCAGTGGGGGCGGTGGGGATTTACCACCCGCTTCCCCCCATTCCCACCCAGCCCCACAGCAAGCACCCGGCTCCTGCCCGCCTGCCCCCGACCCCAGCACCCRGCGGGTACAAAACGCCCCTCGTGGAGGGGCAGGACGGGGCATGGGGCCGGTCGGGGGGCGGCTGCTGGCRGGGCACGGGGTCCCCACGGCTCACTGTCCCCTGTCCTTGCCCTCCCGTTGCAGTGCCGCAGGTGAGTTCTTCCCCGAGGCGGCGCAGGTGGCCTATCGGATGTGGGAGCTTAGCGCGGTGGCCAAAGTAGAGGTCAGCACCCCCAAGCCCTCCCGCACCCCTCCTCTGCTCCCTGCCAGCTTGGGACCCCTGGCTGCTCCTCTCTGCCATGGGGCACGGCCAGCCCCGCACCTCCGCTCTGCCTCTCGCTCCGCGGCTTCTCTTGACACCATTCTCTGGTTTTGGGGCATGAGGTTGGCGGGACGTAACCCTGGCAGGGCTGGTCGCCCCCCACGGGCTCCACTAACCCCCTCCTCTCTCTGAGGCCTCCCTCCCTTGGGGTGGCAGGCCCTGCATGTCTGTGCAATGCATCACGTGCAGCCCTGGCTCCGGTGCCCGCTCCCTGGGGCAGCCCACACCGACGCCAGGGCTGGCCAGGGCACGGCCATGCCGTGGGGAGCCAGCACCCTGCATGCGGCTGGTGGCACCCACAAAAGGGTGCTTTGGGATGTGCAGAAAAGACACCCGGAGCCCTACATGCAGGTGCATGGGGAGGAGGGAGATGTGCTGGGAGCTGTAAAGACACAGGAGGGTAGAATTACAGGGCAGGAGCGGGCACCCTTTCAGCCACTCCTCTTCTGGCTCTCAGCTGATGCGGCCAGCCCCGGCCGAGGTGTCCCAGCACTAGGGGAGGCGGGTATAACACCAAGCAGGACACCGAGACTCCAGGGACTGTCTGTTGCCGTCTTCTCCCCGCTCTCTGCTGGCCTGGCTACGGTTTGCCCCTTGATGGAAGGGGTGACAGTGGTGGGGACATCCTCAGTGAGCCCCAGGTGCTTGCACTAACACACGTCCTGCTTTGGCCTCGGCTTGCCRGGTGGCACCTTCCCTCCCTCTCTCCATCCCTTTCTCTCTCCTTCCCTCCCTCCGTCCCACCCAGCTCAGGGATGAACCCAAACCCCTCTGTGCATCCACAGCTGCGAGGAACCGTGCAGCCCGTGGGAAACTTCAATGATGATGGGGATGCGCAGGTGCTGAGGAAGGCGATGAAGGGCCTGGGTAAGYGGAGGCCACACGCCCAGCCCCTTCCTGCTGCTCCTCAACAGCTCCTGGGGCAGAAAACCCACCCTGGCCCACGCAGGGCTGCGTGAAAGTCCCAGGGGGAATAAAGAGATAGTTTTGGAGCTGTGGGAGCTCTCCCTTCCCCACCCTCCCTGGTTTGCAGGGGTGGGGGTGGCAATGTGCCCACGGTCAGGGGTGACACAGTGTGGCTCTGCTGGCCCCCTCGGCTCTCCCCAGCATCACTGCTGTCATTGCAGGCACGGACGAAGGGGCCATCATCGAGGTGGTGACGCAGAGGAGCAACGCCCAGAGGCAGCAGATYCTAAAGGCTTACAAGGCTCACTACGGCAGGGTACTGCCACCCCCCTGTCCCACCCTGCTCCTTCCTTCTGCCTGCGTCCTGCCCCCCTCCCATGCGGAGATCTGCCCCTTGCTGAAAGAAATCCTGCCCAGGGAGCAGTGGGAAGCCAGGACACCCCGCTTTGCTCTGTCGTGACTCCCCCAAGGAAGACCAAGTTGTCAATCAGCCTCCCATTGTGGGTGCACTACCAGCCCGAGGGAAGGGCATCCCCTTCCCCTTTGCTTGCCCCATCCTCAGTCCCACACAGAGGACTCCAGAGCCAGGATCTCCCCAGAGCCACCCCCCAAAATGTCACTTTAAACCACCCCAAGGGTCTTCCCAGATGTCTCCCACCTCCACGCTCTCCTCCCTTGTTTTCTCCCTGGCATTGCCTTAGCTGGTTCGTCCCTGTGGAAGGAGCTGGGGACTGAACCCCCAAACACTCTTGCAGGACCTGATGGCAGACCTGAAATCCGAGCTGTCGGGCAGCCTGGCAAAGCTGATCCTCGGGCTCATGCTGACACCTGCGCAGTACGAYGCCAAGCAGCTGAGGAAGGCTGTGGAGGTAACTGCCACACTGGTGGTATCGGTTTCAGCACRTGAGGACGAGGCGGTCTTCACTGTGGCTGTACCTGCGCTGCCGGTGGCCCGGGGCTGTGAGTGCACCCCAGCTTCACATGCCCCCAGGCTCTCGTCTCCTATACGGAAGGAAAGCAGAGCAGAAAGCACCAGGACAAAGACCTGGTTTGCACTCAAGACCCACCAGGAGCCCAGTTTGGCCTCTTTGCAGCCCAGCATGCTCTAGCCAGCTCGCACACAAAGCCTCTCAGGCAGGTCTCCCACTGCTTTACAGAGCATCCCCACTTTGCAGCAGGAGCAGTGCCCTGCCAGGTGCAGGCAGCCACAGGAGAGCCAGGGTAGGGGAAAACCAGTGGCATGTACCACTATCCACCAGTCACACCAGTTGGAACCCCACTAGCAGCACACTTGGACACTTTCGTGCTGGTTCCTACCAGCCCTTGGGGCCATTTGCTGGACTTGAACTGTCAGCACGTGGTAGCCCCAGGGTCAGAGCCGCCCCCCCTTGCCTGGCACTGGCAGGGCGAAGCCGCCGCATCCCCGTCCAGTGCTGGCACCCCCAGCACCCCAACATGCTGCTCTCTTCCAGGGGGCCGGCACAGACGAGAGTGTCCTCATCGAAATCATGGCCACACGGAACAACCAGGAGATCGCAGCTATCAACGAGGCATATCAGGAAGGTATGGCACAGGAGGGACGTGGGGAGCACCCGGGTTCTGGGCACAGAACGTGTTTAACGCTGTACAAGGCCCTTTTCAGAGTCCGGGGTACAATTGTTTTCTCTGGGTGGGGACCATGGCTTGGCACTTTGAATGTCTATTAGTCCTTCCACGCAAGAGCAGCTCTTCCCCAGGTCCAACACCTTATTAAAGAGCAGTGGAAACCTAGGATGAGGCTGGCAGGAGTCCTCAAATCAGTCCTGTGATTTCCTACACCTCCAGGCCAGACACTTCTCTTTCACTTCCACCCAAGTCCCCTTCTCCTTAGGGAACAAGAGCTGCAAGCTCCAGGTTAAATCCCCAGCCTCTTCTCCCCCAGAGAGACCACGGTTTCAAACAGACAGCTCTGTGGCTGGTCATTCCCAGCAGAGCACTGGTCCTGGCCTCTTTCCATGTCACAGTGACATGCTCCAGCTCTGCCAGCAGTGTCTCCTCCCTTCAGAGCTCTTTCACAATGATCCCTTTCCCTCCGGAGCACCTGGAGCAAGAGGCTGTGCTCATGCCCAGGGCGTTAGAGCTGCTGGGGTGATCCCCTCCTCCCCGGGCCTGAAAACAGCAGATGGAGGCACCTGCTTCAGCCATGCAAAGGCTGGAAGGTGACCACCACCACCCACAGGCCCCATGGGGATCATGGGCACAACAGGCACTGGTGGGTGGGAAGCAGAGCTGCAGGCAGGGTGCAGGGCTCAGCCGTCCCCCTTCTCCACAGCCTACCACAAGCGCCTGGAAGACGACCTGAGCTCTGACACATCGGGGCATTTCAAGAGGATTCTTGTCTCCCTGGCTCTGGTAAGGGCGGCTCTCTCGCGGGGGATTGTCCCCTCCCTGCCACGGGCAGCACTGGGGGTCTGCGAGGATGGTGGCTGTGGAAAAGACAGAGCATCACTGCCTGGCTGGGCAGTGCTGCTGGACCCTGTCTGCCACCCCTTCGCTTGGGGCTCTCCCGGGAGATGTCCTCTCCCCAGCTCCATGATTTTTGTATTGAACCATAGGGCAACCGCGACGAAGGACCGGAGAACCTCACACAGGCGCATGAAGATGCCAAGGTAGGAACCGTATTGGCAGTGCTGTCACAGGCTCTGCATAAAAAAAAAATGAGGATGTTGCATTCCCTAGTCTGGAAATGGCATCCTCAGGGAAGCAAATGCTGCTGGGGCAGGGTCTCTGTAAGCTGCAGGGAGAGGTGACAGGTGAAGTGACACCCTTGGAGGTAAAGCTCCCAGGCCTGATTCCTGATGCCCTGGGCTCTGCTGCTCCATGCAAGGGGAAGCTGCAAACCACGAGAGCAGCGGGGAGCTCCCAGCCAGGGGCTGCAGCATTTCTTGTGCAGAGCTGCCACTTTGGGGTCCAGTAACACACACTGATACTGAAATCTGGCACTTGAGCTTCAAAGGCAGCTTTGAGCTGGTCTGCAGGAGCCACCCACCTCTGTGTTRTGCATGGCGCAGTCCTGAAGCCTAAGCTGCTTTTCACCCTGCCAGTGCACTGGGATGCCAGCCCCAGCCCCCAAACCATTGCCTCATCTTTACTGGGCTGTGGTGAGCCACGACTGGAGGGGGAAGGCTGAGCAGCCAGAAACGGTGCTGGGGCCCCACTGCCTGGCTCAGCTCCCGGTCCCAGGAGACCTGTGACTCTTGGGCCGTGCACCYTGGCCTCCTGCTCCTTCAGGCCAAGCCTTTTCTGAAAGGGGCTGGGAAGCTCGGTGCAGGGCCAAACCCCAGCTGYCGCTTGGCTGTCCTGCCCCAGCACCGCTTGCTCCAACGCATGCCGGCAGCACGCAGATGCGCAGCTCTCCCAGCAGGGCTGCTGCCGGCAGAGGGAGTGGACGCTGCGCTGCCTGCACCCCGCCGCATGCGCTGCTGCTCGCCTCGACCCGCTGCAGCGGAAGAGAGAGCCAGGGATGACAAACACAGGGRCGAGCCAGCCGAGTGGCAGCTGGCCTGGCGCCGCGCTGTATTTTATCAGCAAAGCCGTCCTTCCCCTCCTCCCGCTGCCTGCGCCTGGCAGAGGCGGGCAGGCTGCTGTGAGCCAGCCTGGGGCCAGGCAAGGATGCTCCCCAGGGAGCAAGGGCTGGTACCCAAGCCCCAGGGGTCAGGGGCTCACTTTGCTTGGCTAAAGACTGCCACCCCTGTCCCAGTTAGTGGTGTAGGGGCCAAACTGGACGAGGACACAGGTCCTAAGATCAGGCCCACTTGCAGGGGAGCTGGACACAGGTCATTTTGGGGGATTTTGCTAGACTTCCCTCGCTTTGTCAGGGAAGGATAAAGGTTGAGCAGCACCTTCTGACCCTGTTGTCTTCCTGTCTCTCTCTCCACCAGGTTGTTGCTGAGACCCTGGTGAGTGCCTGCCTTTTTGCTCCTCAGCCTTCTGCATGTTTGAGGGGATGCTGTGGTCCTTGGGTGCAGGGCTGGGGCTGRGCCTGACGTGCTGGGCTCTTCTGACTACACAGGCTGTGCTTGCTTGCTTGGGGCTCCAGGGTCCTTGCACCAGCATGCGTGGCAAGGGGACAGATGAGACCTGCACAAGGGCACTTCCCTGCAGTGCTGGCCAGGAGAGAYGGAAAGCCACCCTTCTGCCCTTGGGAGGTCTGGGGACCAATCCTGCTGGCTGCCTGCATGCAGAACCCATGTTCCTGGCAGTGTGGGACTCGGGGCTGGCTTCCCTGGCTCACCGAAAGTGGGAATTGGGAAAGGGGCAACTTTCTACTGCAATAACCTAATGAGCACGATGAGTGCAGCCTCCCTGCTGMGCCCCGCAGCAGGGGTGGCAGCCATTTCACCTGTGGGCAGCACTGCTGCGGCCCAGGGTGGAGGGTGGCTCCTGTGTCTGGCAGCTCTGAAATCCCTGTTCAATATTGGTCATGCCCAAAACACCCTCCCCAGAAGACAAAAAAAGTCTTAATCATGAGCATTGCACAACTTTTTTCAAAAAAAATGGGAAACATCTTTTCTCAGAGGTAGTGTGTGAGTGTGCAGCTGTGCACCTTCACATCCACGTATAGGTGATAACTTTTTTAGCAAAAAAAAAGCTATTTTCCTGCTCAYGAGAGGCCAACCTCTTTGCAAGAGGGTGTTCAGGACTGGCTGTCCCAGGAAGAGCTGTTTGACATCTTTGCCCCTCTCCGCTATGCTAGTCCCCCTGTCCCCTCTTAACTCTCGGTTGCTCTCCCAGAAACTTGCTGACGTCTCCAGCAACGACTCCAGTGACTCCCTGGAGACTCGCTTCCTCAGCATCCTCTGCACCCGCAGCTACCCCCACCTCCGCAGAGGTAGGACCATGTTTCTCCATCGCTGCTGGACCCCCAGTTGTGACACAAGTGCTTTGATTTGGGCTGGATGGGACTCCTGGGAAGCAGGAGGTTGGGGTGGCCCTGTCTTCCCAGTGGTGGGAGGAGATGGTATTTGGGGTGGCTGGTTGAGGTCACCCAAGCATGCTCTAGTCCCATCTGGTCCAGAAGTCTCCATGGTTGAGGCTTGGGTCTCCTGGGTGCCCAGGGCTGGGATGGAGYGGCTCGGCAGTGACCCTTTCCTCTTCTCCCATCCCCAGTGTTTCAGGAGTTCATCAAAATGACCAACCATGACGTGGAGCACGCCATCAGGAAGAGGATGTCAGGAGATGTGAGGGACGCCTTCTTGGCCATCGGTCAGTGCCTGGCGGGTGCTCCCTCAGGGCAGGGCTCCCCGGAGGGCAGGCAGCCTCTGCCTGCCAAGGCAACRTGAGGGCAGATTCCTTCTGCCTTTGGGCCATGGAGCCTCCCAGCATAGCGTGGGGTYGAGGCATTTATAGGGCATCCTCTGRGGCCAAGCCTGCACGCTTGTACCAAGGAGGGTTTGCAGCTGACCCAGCGGGTGGCACAGCTCCTTGCTGCGCTGAGTCCCCTGGGTGCTGTGAGCCAGGAGTCCACTTTCTCTCCCCTCTGTGTGTTGCAGTCCGGAGCGTGAAGAACAAGCCGGCCTTCTTTGCTGACAAGCTCTACAAGTCCATGAAGGTGCAGACGGGCTSTCCTGGGGCTGGGCTGCAGGAGGGGGCCATGGTGGGCAGACACCCTTTGGGACTCTCTGATTTAATGCCACAGCAGCGATGGGGTTTGGTCCCTGCTGTTCCCAACAGCAGGGCAGGGCTGAGCTCAAATACGCATCAGCTTTCTGGGGTTAGCAGGGGACACGGCAGGCTTGTGTCTTGCCAGCAGCAAGCCCAGCACATGTCCAAGGGGAAATCCGCAGCTTGGACTGTGCTGGAGATGCCGGGAGGGTCCCTGAGCCCCASTCCCTTCGGGGTTATTTGTTCAAGCTCCCCTTTGCAGGGTGCTGGCACGGATGAGAGGACCCTGACCCGGATCATGATTTCCCGGAGTGAGATCGACCTGTTCAACATTCGGGGCGAGTTCATAGACCTGTTTGACAAATCGCTGCACCGCATGATCGAGGTGAGGGGACACAGGCGTCCCTCTCCGGTTTGTCACTTTGTCTGGCTGAGCCCTGGCCGTGAGCCCTGCAGGGACCCAAGCCGTGAGCAGTGCCATGAGCGGCACAGGGGCTGAGCATCGCCGGGGGAGGGGGAACCTGCCCCAGCCAGCGCCGGTGTTGGCAGGTCTGGCTGCAGAGGGGATGCGCCGACATCCTCCACTGCTGCACAGATGCCTGCGGGGTGGCCAGGGCATGGAGCTATGCCTTCCCTGTGCCCAGCGCCTTGAACTGGGCTTCCCCAGGGCAGGTTCTCTGACAYGGGTCTCCCTCTTGCAGAAGGACACCTCCGGCGATTACTGCAAGGCTCTCCTGGTCCTGTGCGGGGGGGAGGACTAGGCGGCGGCGGGAACCCCTTCTTCGTGTCTGAGCCAGCACACGYGCACCCACCGCCTTGATGTCACTGCAGCTTCGGGGGCTTCAGGGGACGCTCGGTTCCCTGCAGAGGACGACTCACTTTGCGCTGGAAAGCGGCACCACATTGCAAGCTGGGGAGTCTTGGGGAGGGGAGCAGAGGGGTCTGGGCAGGGGGATTATTGTCTGTCTCTGTGCAAAATAATTCATACCCAAATATGCCACTAACCCAGGAATTTACCCAGATGGAAAAGACAATTTTAAATCTCATAAATAAAATCTTACTGTTGCTGACYCCAGGGCAAGAGCAGTCGATTTATTGGGCAGGTTTGGGTGGGATTGAGCCCGGGCTGAGGAGTCTCAGTGTCTCCTTGCTCCTGCAGGCAAATGCCCTGGAGCCCCTGAAGCCCCTCTGAGCAGCACCACAGGGTCCTCTGCTGCTGAGAAAGGGGCTGGAAATGCATCTGGGGCTGGCAGCAGCGCAGGGATTTCACTGAGAGCTTCACTTCATGCCTCTGAAAACGCCCAGCAGGGTTCGTGCCGTTGTGTGGATGATGCTTTTATAAAACAGAGATACAAATCGGACTTGATGGCATCCACCCGTCCTCGCACGCAGTTTCCTGTGCTTTCAAGCTCCTGAAGAAGCAGCTGAAAGG
Source organism: Oceanodroma leucorhoa (assembly GCA_030449065.1). Lineage (NCBI taxonomy): Eukaryota > Metazoa > Chordata > Aves > Procellariiformes > Oceanodroma > Oceanodroma leucorhoa. Next base: position 537,729 of record JASVER010000154.1, on the reverse strand, counting down.
CACATGCTATAGAGGCTACACCCCCAAACAGTTTATGTTTGCACTTCCCCCCAGCACCCAGGAGAAAAGAACTGGAATTTCCAAAAGTGGGAAATTCCAGCACTTTCAATTGTTTCCAAGTCGGAACAAAAAGTCTTGAATACCCAAGTCTTCCTCAGAACAGCCGGGTGAGGAAAGCTTCACCTTCAAAATATCAAAGCAGCATTAGGAATAATAACAAATATTATTATAACACTTCAAAACCAGCTGAGGTCAAGAAGCAGCAACATGTAGAGACAAACCAGGGAAGCTGAAACAACTCAGCTGGTTGTTATTCCACTGAAAATTCCCTTGATGCCTTCCTGTAAAACATCCCCTTGTAACAAAATCACCTTTCTCAGGGGAAAATGGCCTGGCTGATGCTTTTTTGCTCTCTCCCATAGAGATTTGGGCTCCTCTGTCTTGCCYCTGTGTGTAATGAGGAATGGGCATCCCAGTCCTGGTGGCACCTGGGTGGGCTGAGCCCACCCCACGCCCACAGCAGCTCACGGGTCACCTGCTTGGCCAGGACCCTGCTGTGAAGGCTTTAAGCAGATGCAGAAGATGTTTTGAAGGGAGGATATAACTCTGATCTTCATCTGCCCATCTCTTCCTGCAGCTCAGCACTGCAGCTTTCAGCTTTGTAGCAGAGGCGTGAGGCTGCCGGAGAGCCAGGCACAGCACAGTGACTGCGGGGAGCAGAGCTGGCCATGCCCCCACAGCTGGGAATGGTGCTCTCAGGGACCTGACTGCAASGTCCAAGGAAGTTTTGGGGTTTGGGAGACAGCCCAGCACCCCTGGGAGAGCCAGATTTGGGGCAGTGGAGCTCTGCTCTTCCAGAGAAGGGGGTGAAATCTGCTCGGCGTTAGCACAGGGCTGCAACATGTGAGCTATCATCCTGCCTCCTTCTTGTTGCCAAAACGCAGGCTCTTGGGGTACAGGGGAGTGTATTCCCTGGGCACAGGCATAAACGCTCCAGTGAAATTTCTGGCTGTGCCATGATTGCTATAAGCCTGTGACCGGTGGCTCCGTCACCCGCAGCCCAGCTGCCTCGGAGYGGCACAGGACCGCGGGTGAGACCACGCAGCCCCTCAGAGCCAGTCCCCTGCCCGGCTCGGGGCGATGCTGCCACCAGGAAGCCCAGCTGACCCCAGCGCACCGGTCCCAATGCTGGGAATTTCCCTGGCACCCACTGCCAGCTGCTCCTACGATGAGGACAAGGTACCAGAGTTACACAGTGTTTGGGGACAGGGAGGGAGAGCGAGATGGGATTTCCTCCTTGGAGCAACTCCCTCTCCTGGAAAGTCCTACTGCCAAAAAGCCGCCTTCTTGCCCCAGCTCCATAGTAATCCGTCTCCAGCAGCGGTTGCTACAGCTGGAGCAGAAAACAGCCAGCGGCATTTTAATCGCTGCAAATACTTAAGCACACTCAATATCCTATTTAAGCACAGGATATTTCAGCATCCTGCCCCCATGCTGCTGGGGTTGGCAGCACATCTGGGGCTGCTCACGGTGGGCTGCCCTACGAGGGAGAACCACAAACTGGACTGAGCTCAGCAGAGCTGCCCACCCCAAGGGCAATGTCAGGAGGGTGACGGCATCTTGGGAAGCACAAGCACGGCCTCTGGAACTCACTCTGCACCTGGGCCATTTTCTCCCCATTTCTCACCCCAAAGCTTTCTTGCGGAGGTTGATGAATTTGCAGCCAGCTCCTGTTCGGAGACCTGTGCCTGTTTGGTGTCATGCATTGCAGTAAATGCATCTCCCACTGCCAASCGAATTAAACTCCTGCTGCCTTCCCGTGCTGGAGAGCCTGAGGACTCTGCACCAGGCCCAGAGAAATGAGATGCTCTGCTTAAAAGCAGCCAGGAGGAAGGAGGAGGCGCTGGGCAAGGGTGTTGCTTTAGAAGGACTCCAAGCGAACCAAGAAGAGCCTGGGACCAGCAGCACTAAGACGGGCTGTAGACCCTGGGACATGGAGAAGCACAGAGGCGTGGAAGAAACTCAGGAAGAAGCACAGAGAAGTGGCAGCCAGAAGGTTATACATGATCTGTCACTTTGCCAAAGGATTTGGGATGGAGGAAGTGTAACCTGCGGTGAAACAAGGAACACTGAGTCTAGGAAGGGGAAAGAATATGTTTGGCCTAAGCCAAGCCTGGGGAAGGAAGAACATTTGTTTTGTTTAATGCCCATATCACTCACTAGCAATTTGTGTTAAGTGACAATAAATTAAATAAAAATTCCCCAAGTAAGGACTGTTTTGCCCATGAAACCCTCTATATATGGGCAGGTCACAGACCCTTCAGACAAAGCAGCTTCATCCCTGTAGCATCCCGGTCTCTAGAGAAAATGTACTTCATAACACTGCTCTGCAGGAACACCTCCACTCCATCCGCTGGCTCCAAACAGCCCAATCCGAGGGCAATYGGTGGCAGATCTCATGCCTTGCCTCTGTGATCAAGAAGGTGGCAAGCTGTTCAAGGAAGGCAAGGAAAGGAAAGGGGAGGACAAAACAATGGGCACAAAAAAGARGAAGAATTAGAAAGGCTGTGAGCAGGGTAACGGCTGGAGGCAGGTCTGTGCTGGCCACCCACGCTTCAGCCTTCAGGGCTGCCGCAGAGAAACTGCTGCCGGGATCCGGGATTTACACACCAGCACCTGGCACATGGCTGTTCTGCACATTGACCAGCAATGCCGGGAGCAAGGACTCACCTCCAGGCAAAGCCAACACCAGATTGCACAGGTTGCGACATCCAAAAAACCCACAAGTCCACATTTGGTGTGCAGGGGGTCGGACCTCCCCCTGTGAGTCAGCTCCAGGGGCCACYGCAGATCCTCTTTACTACCAGACCCTGGGAGGAGCCGTGTCTGGTGCAGAGACACACGGGACATTGGTCTCCGTCTTTGGCCCAACGCTGCAACATCAGCGAGCCACTGCCACCCCACCCACTGTCCTCCCCTTCCCCCGGAGGGGAGAAATACAGCCTTGAGTCTTGGGAGCCAGCAGAGGTTTCTTCTTCAACTCTTCCTCTTCCCAAGCCAAAGGAGGAAGAAGCAGCCTTGCCCCTCACATCCATGTGCCACTCACTGGGCTGCCCGTTCCCCACAGTGAGCCAAGGCTGGGGAAATGGCTGAGCTCACCGGGGCTGCTCTCCCCACACCGTCATCCCTGGAGTCGGCTTTCCTGGACATGAYGACTGCTGAGGAGTCCTTTTCTCAGGCATTGCAACTGGCTGAGACATGGCCTGGGGAGAGAGGAAGAGGGGAAAATCCCCTCTGTGCGTGTTGTTGATCTTGCAAATTTGGACTCTGAATAATTCAAAGCTTAAGGCACGCAAAGAAATCCTTTGARCACTCCCAGACCCAGTTCCCACAGCTCTTGGTATATCCGCCAGGTCCCACAATAAGCCATCCCCAGGTGACTGGAGGAGGGAGGGGGAGGATGGCAAAGCTGTGGAGGAAGGCAGAAAGTGATCTCCTCCTGCGCAGCGGGGACACTGAGCCTTGCCTCACACACCAGAGGCAGAGGGAGAGGGGAGCTCTCGTTCAGCAAGAGGGTAAACCCAGCAAAGCGAAAGCAGTCCGGCATCCCTGGAAAGCCACGGTGGGACTCCGACCCCCTGTGAAGGCAGGGTGCTGCGGGAGGTCTAGGGGAATGAGATCGCTCCCCAGCACCTCCCTTCTCCATCCCTCTGCTGACCCCTTGTCTACCCTGATCCCTTCCACGCTCCCTGCTTCCCCCTCCCAGCAGCCCACTCTCCCAGGCTCCCTCCCCTGCCTCTCCCTTGCCCTCCATCCCAGAGCCTTCCCATCCTGCCAGGTTGATCTGAGTTCCTGATTTGCATAAGCAGCAGATCGCAATGTTCTGGAAATCCCCTCCTGCGGCCGGAGCTTCCTCCCTGCTCTCACAGCGTCACTGTCGGCCTTCTGCTTCCCTTCGCTGCCAGAGCACCGGGACGCATCTGATCAGTGCGGCACAAGCAGCAGCCCCCAGCAAAACCCGCTGCTGATGCCAAGAGGCCCCCATCGGCAGCACCCCTCAGCTCCATGCAGAGCTAAGCCCACAAGTGGCCCCAGGGTGCTGTGCCAAACCGGCTGCACCCACCGCCTGCTCTGCAGCTGCCCCTCTTGCTCCAGGGCCAGCTCCCCGGCACGGCCACCCGTGACAGCCAGGCCCTGGCTGGCCCCATCACGGTTGAAATGCACCCCGTTCACCCAGCAGCACCGAGAGCAGGTGGATTTATTGCGCACCTCGGGCTGCTGGGCCATTTCCACTCGGGATTTGCAGACAAGCATAAGGCCCACCCTGCTCACACCTGAGTGGGGTTAACGTGGAGGAAGCTAGTCCTGAACCAAAACAAGCAGGAGCAGAGGACAGGAGAGCTCCACCAYCCCCACCTGTGCACCTTATCGGCCTGTCTTGCAGCATGGCCACAAACACTGGAGCAATCAGGGTGCTTTCACACGAACGAGCCTCCGTTGACGGTGCTGAACCCAACCCTCTGTGCCAAAAAAACCCTAGTATGTAAAAGTATCAGCTATGAACACACCTTCACAGCCATGCAGGCATGCTCATGAATCACAGTTGCCGTCAGGCGAGTTTTCTCTCCTGGGAGCATGGCAGGACTGAAGGAATGAGGAAGGACCAACAGGAGCAAGAGCCTTTGGTTTTCATAGTGAAATTCGTCCTGGCGTTTGGGCCAGCCCGAGCTGGCGACCTCAGGTAGAAACACAGAGAGCAGCTGGCTAGAGAGCTGGAGAGGCATTGGGTGAGCGCACGCCATCGACCGACCACCTCCGTGGGTACCTAGGCTGCAGGCAGGCCCCAGGCCCCATGGCTCCTCACCCCTCCTGCCAAGCACCCATACCGCCCAAACCAGCCAGCCTAAAGCAAGGCGCTTTTCAGGCCTCGCAGTTCACACCTGGCCAGTGTAGACCAAACGCCCGGCCAGGTAAAACTTTGTGCCTGCTGGCGAGGAGCTGGGGAGCTGGAATCAGCCTCTGTAAAATAGAAACACTTAAATCCTTGGTGTTTATTCCAGCACCAGCTGGCTCCAGCCTTGGTTCTGACCATCAGTTGTCTTGGTGAATGGTTTCTAGAGACTACCCGCAACCCTGGCACATCACTTGTCCGGCTCCACCAGCAGAGCCAGCTCTTCCCTGCTTCCCCAGGAACACACATCCTGTTCTGACTCCAGAGATGGAGGAGAATGGGATGGAAACACGCAAGGGACAATGACAATGTCTTTCGCAAGATGCAGCAGTTTCCCTGGGGAGAAGCACGACGTGTTTGCAAACACGGTGAAGTCGCTCAGAAACCAGGCGAGGAGAATGATGCAACCAGGCTCTCCAGTTGTCCAAAAGTGAATCACAGYCTCCACGACAGCCCCCCCTCCCTCCTTTTGCTGACTAATACCTGACACAGCTCAGCAGCCCCTGCAAAGAAAGGCACAGGAGAGCCCTTTAAGTGGTGCCTGGCTCCCTATCAAAACCACGCAGCGGCTGTCTGGGACCTCCATCATGGGGAATTCCCCTTCTCCATGCCTAAAAGTAAGCTCAGCTGGGCTGCCCTTCCTGCATTTGGGGATCGCAGCCGGAGAGCGCCTGGCCCAAAGGGCTCTCACCCCTCCAGGACACAGCTGGGTGAGTAGAGCAATGCTTTTTTCGGTGCGAGCGTGGCCAAGACAGAGCAAGGGGAAGGCAGGCAGCTTTTCGGCTGTCAGCCCAGAGCGCTGCGAAGCAGAACCATGCCACCCCCCTCCACTCCTCACAGAAATAGAGAGGGGTTTGCCTATTTTTTGTAGGCTGAGACATTATCTTATAAACAAGACGCTTTCTGGTTCTGTGGGACTGCATTTAGCTTTCAAGCCAGGTTTTCTAAGGATTTACAGAATAGAATTGGGCCTCTGGGGTGAAACAAGCCCTTCAGGGAACAAAAGGGAAGATGTTGCCTGTGCGTGGGGTCCCGCTGTCTCATCCCCAGTTGAGACCTCGGACATAAGCACAGCCAAAGAGCATGTCGGGGTCCCAGCACCTGCTGAGCTGTCTCATAACCCAGTCAGGCTGCCAGGGCGACATCTTGGTTGGAGTGAAGGGCAGTCAGGGAAAGGAGCTTGTTTTTTTTTAATTTTTACAACCCAAAAAAACATCAAATCACAAAGAAGCAGTGGAACTGTCTGAACTGAGTAGACGGCCAGGACTGGGACAGCTGGAAACAGTACAATTGCCAGTAAAGGACACCTCCGCGAGCCCAGGAGCAGTCACCTACAGAAAGCAGGAAATGTCAGGAGTACAGGCAGAGAGCAAGTACATTATCTGCTTACAGCAGCTTTTCTTTGCTTCTGTTGTTTTTACATATATATATATAAAACACTTTCCTTGTGGCAAAACCAACACAAGAAAAAAAATCAGGTAGCTACAGAGCAAGTCCCAAAGAGCTATGTGAAACCAGAAGGCGTTCCCTGTGGTTCCTGCTCCTCTGGCTGATTTCTGTTGTTCGCGAATGCACAATAATCAAAGCACGAGCACAGAAGAAAAGGATCCCTGATAGTAACACGCCAGCTGGGGGGTGTAATTTTCCTGTGTAACGTAACTCAGACACACAGGCTTGGTGGGGAATTCTCCCTGCCTCAGCTGCTGAGGAGGAAAGATCTGGTAAGCCTCAGCAGGCCCACGGGACCACACACGCCTCCTTCCCAGGGCTGAGGGSGGAGCCTGGGACTGCCGCAGCCCACCTGCCAGAGCAGCCGAAGACCCGGGGTCTCCTCAGCACAGCCTCGTCTCAGCTATTCCTCCACACCCCAAACCGGCTGCACCCCACAAGCGGTACCGGGGGTGCAAGGGGGTTCCTCCGCCCCACGGCAGGAAGGCGCCGCCGCTAGGCCGGGCCCTCCCCTCAGCCCCGCCATTTTGTCTCTCGATAAGCCGGGGAAGCTGCTGCTGGGCTCAGGCCTGCCGCTCCCCAGCGAGCGGAAACCCCCCTAAGGCGGAGGCAGGCCGGCTCCTTCCACCCCCTCAGGGCCCCACTATGGCGGGCAGGTCCGCGGGACCCCGCGCAGCCCCAGGGAACCCAGAAAGCACAGCGGCACAAACCACAACCACCCCACCATGACAGGTCTGTCACTGCCTCCCCCTGCCCCGCCCTCCCTCTTTATACTATCCGTGCCGCGCCCATTGGCTGCGGCGCCTGTCCGTCAGGCTGGGAATTTCCCGGGGGCGGAACCGCTGCCCCTCCACCGCTTCCTCCCGTGCTGGCGGCGGAGCGGAGCGGTACCGGCAGCGGTACCGGCAGCGGCACCGGCACCTGCCCCGCCTCGGGGACGCACTGGCAGGTGAGCTCGGAGCGGTACGGGGGCCTACCTGGGGCACCGGGGTCGTACCGGGCACCGGGGGCCGCGCCTGGGCACGGGTCGTGCCTCCCCAGCGAGGGGTCCCGGCGGCGGGGAGGGGCTGGCGGGGCTCGGGGCTGCGCGTTGGCAGTACCTGGCCGCTTCCCGGGCTGTCAGTTTCCGCGGGCGGCCGAGGTGAAAGCCTGGAGGGGGCCGGGGCCGCGCCGTCCGCTGGGGACCGGCTCCGGGGCCGGCCTGGGTGCTGCGGGCTTGTCGCGATAGTCGTGCCGTGCCTCAGTCTCCCCTCCCTCGGGACAGGGCAGGGGCTGCCGGCTCCCCTCGCCGCTCCCGAAAGGGCAGGGTGATTGCGGGGGAGCCTGTGTTGACCGGCGACGGCGATGCCTGGGGGAGGAGAGGAGAAGGGCTCAGGCAGGTGCTGGGGGGCCCTCCCGCCCACCGGCCCGGGTGGGCCCGGGTGGGCCTGGGGTRCTGGTCCCTTGGGCCGGGCAGCCCCGCACCGCTGCCGTACCCCGGGCCGAACCCCGGGCTCGCTCCTCCCCTTGCTCTGCCTTACACAACCCCGGCGTTTCCCCAGGCCTACGCATCTGTCTTCTGACTATTTCTGGGCTTGCGGTTCTCCGCCGGGAGGGTCGGTGCGTGGATCCCACCCCGGGGGCTGCGGGCGGCCGCGGCTCCAAGGAGCGTCCAGTCGCTGGAGGAGTCCGCGTCAGATGTGGATCCAGAGGCTGGAATAGCCAGAGTGGGGTTGGCAGCCTCCCCTTCTCCACAGGGGAGGTGGTACACAGCTTGCCTCCCCATCTCCCCTCCCTCAGTTCCAGGCTAAGGCCCCTGCTGAGGGCAGAAGAAAGAAAGATGCTGCCTGTCAACCCTGCTTTTGGGTGAAAATAGCTCCGGATGGGACTTGGTGGGGACCTGCAGCCTCTTGGACATCTGGCTGTCCCATTCCTCAGTGCCCCAGGCACAGGTTGCTCCCTGTATCAGGGAGGCAAATACAACCTTTCCCCTTTAGCTCATTATTTCCATCTGCTTGAGTGAGTAAGAGCTGTTCACTGCCACAAGCTCTTTTGTGGTGCAGATTTCATTGAGAGCACTGGCAAAGGCAGCTGAAGCGTGCTGGAGCTGGGAGACCGGACTTCGAGCACTGGCATGAGTTCTGGAGGCAGGAAGGCTCCAGCCAGGCACGTCCTTGACAGTTGTCTCTGTGGCGAGGCGAAGTAAGCAATAAAAAAAGAGGAGAGGCTTTTTGCAGCCTTTGGCATCATTCCTGGCTCTGCAAGAAATCCCACAACGCCCTTTCGGCCTGACCTATGCCAAACAGACCTATTTAGCAGAGGGCTGTGGGTCGTTGCTTGCCAGCAGCTGGTACAAAACACTCGTGGGTGGAGGAAGCTGAACCATCTACTCCTGTGGCATTGCAGATTTTGTTTTAAAGCAACAATTCTTAGGCTTTGGGTGACAGAGGTAGCTTTGCTGGTGTAGTTTTGCAGTGCCACTGTCTTCTGCTGCTTGGTTGTTGCCTGGTTGAAGCGTGCCAGGTTGGACAGGAGTAGCCCGGGTTGTGCTGGAGCTGCAAGGAAAGGGGTGGCTGTGCCTTGCTCTGCTTTTGAGTGCTGTGACAAGCAGCCTTCATGCTACTGAACTCTGCGAGGGGAAGAAATGGAGCAGGCAGCATGAAGTGAGATGTCTTTGCAGCAGAAGACAGGGTCTCATGTAAAACACCACCGTGCTGCCCACGGGAGCACCACCACCAAGTCTGGCTGCCTGTCCTGCCTGCGCCAGAGCTTGGACCCGCAGCGAGGAGCTCTGCAGCTGTGTGTGGTTACCCGTGTTTGTAAACCTGGCTCTGAATGGGGGAATGCTTTATTTTCCTTGTGAGCAACCTCATCGGAAGCAGGTTGTTTTGTGAAGCTTCTGAGGTAGGTGAGTTTCTCACGCAAGGGTGCGATTTCTGGCTGGAGCACATCTGTAACATCTGCGGTGTTTCAGATGGAGCTCTTGCCTTTCCCACCCTCTCTCTGCAGCTGGCCAGGCTGGGAAGAAAAATGCTTCAAGTGGAGGTTCAGACCTTTCCCTCTGAGACCTGAGCCTTGCAATGCCTGCTTTCCTCTTATTTTATTACTCCCAGCCCATGGAGTCCAGTTTTCTGGACTGCAGTGCCCAGAAACTCTCCTTATTATTGCTTCTTCCTAAAGCCAGCTCTGCTTGTGCCTCGCTGCAGATGAGACCAGCCCAGCAGCCCAGGAATGGTTGTCCCTGGGGCTGGGGAGCTGCTGGAGCTCTGGAGAGGAAAAGAAACCGGACCGAGGGCTGTGGCATTTTGCTGAATTCCAGTAAAATGATTAAACAAAAAAAAGTTCCTCCATAGTGTCTATCTTGAGTGGCTTTTGCTTTCCCTCTGAGGAGAGGGCCCGGCAGCCCCGGTCATGGGAAAACGATGCTAGCAGCCTGCAGGGATTTGCTTTCGCCTCCTGCGATCCTGRTGGGGAGGAGACTTCCTGGGAATGCTGCATGTCAGGGTAAGGAAAACCCCGTTCTCCTAAGGGCTGGGCCGAGCCCCCGTCATGGATTGTGGGATGGGAATTGATGGGCTGCCAAGCCCACGGCTTCGGCAGGCTGGTCTCCACACTGGGGCTCGCGCCGAAAGCAAACCTCCGGCGGTGCCAGCCCGCTTGCTGCTACGCATCCTCCGCCTTCGTGTCTTCAGCTGTTAGGTAATTTTAAAGCAGGAATTGTTTCCTTCTGCCACTTCTGTGTGGCCAGAGCAGCGATGGCTGCGGTGCTGCTGGCCGTGGCGGTGATGCACGTCTTCCTGGGTGACAGCGGGAAACAGTCTGGCCACGGCTACGTGGTGCCAGCTCTCCCAAGCCGCAGCGTAGCTATTTAAATACCACTCTGCTTCTGTCTTCGCCTGGGAGTCTCCCCTGCCTTCTTGCTCTCTCATTCTCTCCTTTTGCTGAGTTGTCATAATGGTTTACTACCTAAAGGTCTCGGTGCCCCGCTTGCAACCAGCAACGCCCACAGGTGACCCCAGCGTCTGGCATGGAGCCGGTGAGCTATGCCTGGGCAGCCATGGTCCGTGGCTGGCCCTCAACCCCTGGGGCTGTGAAATACTGTTAGATTAGCTTAGAAACTGTTGATCAGCAAAAAGAGAAGTGTTTTCTGGTGGTTCGGTGGTTTCTTCTGGAGTTTGTGGTAGTCTTGTTTTCTTTGCGTTTCTAACTGTCATTAGGTGCTCATCTATAGTCCTCTCTCCTCCCCTGGTGTTTTTATTGAAACRTGAGATTTTCTACTGCAGATCTCACCTTTCAGAATTCTTAAGGAAAAAAACCAAACCAGAACTGGGAGCAGTGATCTGGTCCAGGGTCCTGTCCCCAAGGTAACAGCTCAGTCCCAGCGGCTCCTTGCAGAAATGAGGCTGTTCCTCTACCCTGGGCAAACCTCCCCTGACCCCGGTGATGTGCTCAGATGCTGCGGAAACCCTCCCTTCTTTCTGGGTCTTGTTTGACGGTGAATTCGCGACTGGTCTGTGCTTCTGTCAGCTGGGGATAGTTCAGTTCCTCTCCCCAGCTGCTGTTTGAAAGTAGCTCCAGCAACCCCTCTGCTGCCATCTGCCTGGTGGGGTGCAGACCTTGATAAGTCTTGATAAAAGTCCTTGATAAAACCATGAGAATTGGGAACAGCAGAGGCTTTCGGTGGCTCAATCTGGAAGAATATGGGGTTGCCATGGGTGAGCTCTGCCGGTGGATGAAGCGGTCAGTGCAGTTTGGGTGTTTGGTGCTGCGTTGCCTTGCGGGCAGGGTTGCCCAGGGGTAGGGGACCTCCCGCACACATGCCACAGGGCGAGGTGGAAAACTGACCGGTTTGGAGTCTGGAGTGCAAGAAAATGGGGGCTGGTATTTCAGGCTGCTGCAAAGACGCACGGGGAAAGGATGCCATGTGAGAGGGCAGCTTGTCCCCACCTTTCCTGACCCACACCTGGGTTTGTCCTGACAGAGAACACCCCATGAGATGCTTGCTGTAAGATTGCTTTGCTAACCAGCTCCTCCCAGAGCCCCAGGTTTGGATCTGGAGCAGCACATGGTGACCAGACGCTGCTGAGAAAGCCTCAGGTCCCTAGCCTGCTTGTCACATTGTCCCCATCCTCCGCCGGGCTGGCCAGGCAGGTAGCGTGGCCACAGGCGATGGCATTTCCCTGCAGTGGAGCTGCTGCTGGGTCCCCGGGCCACCTGTGTGCCGCCCCGCCACGCTGGGCTCCATCCTGCCCACCAGCAGGTCTGCTCGGGGAGTTTTCCTCGTCCTGCGGTGGGGACCGGGGGGGATTTTGTATCGGCTGTGGCAGTGCTGCCCRGTGCCGGGACCCATGGCATGGAAACTGCCCCGGTTCTTCTGCAGCTTCCTGTCAGCTGCTACRGGCTCCAGAAATAGCCACTGCTCGGCCCACCCCGCAGCTGGGCAGCTCCCGGCGGTCACCACCTCCAGCTGCTTGGGACGGGACTGCCGGCTCCCTGCATGGGGCTGTGGGCTATGGGGGGCTTGGCGGCACCCGCAGAGCAGGAGGAAGGTGGGACCTRCCGACAGATGCATCTCCCAAAAACAGACTGCTGCTGAGGCCGTGCGTAATTACCTGCCACCGAGGCGGGCGTTAATTGCCGCTCCAGTTGCGGATACTGCCAGGTGGCAGTTGTCATCTGGAAAGTCCCTGCCGCTCCCTGGCAGGCAGGTCATCTAACCCGGTGATCAGCCTGGATCGCTCGTGGGATGAGCATTAGTCTGAGGTCGAGACGGTTTCGGGTACAGGCTTCCCCCCTTCCTCTTTCGAAATGGTCCCCCCTTGGCCCCCTCCTGCTCACAAGCGCCCAGCTGCCTTGGCTGGGCAGTGGAAGAGCACTTTGGGGTGCCCCCCAGCAGCTGGCACTGCAGGCAGCGCCCCAGCTCAGGCTGGCATTGCCCCCGGGGCCATCTCGGCTGCCACGCTGCACTGCTTTRCAGTGAGCTGGCATTGGGGGGGCGTATTTTTGATAAGTTGGGCCGTAATTCACAGCAGCTGCTTTATCACCCCCAGGAGATGGGGGAGACCTGGGGCTGGGATGCTGCCTGAGCGTCCCCAGGCCAGACCTCAGCAACAGGGAGRCCTTGGGCCACCCATGAGTGCAAGGAATTAAAAAAGCAAATAGCGTGCTGCATGCGGGTGTTTCCTCTCCTCGTACTTTGCTCCCAGCCCGGTGCACGCCTGGCTGTTCCCTGTGTCCTGATTCGGGAAGCCATGCCGTTGGCAGCCAGTTTCTCTGGCTGAGCCGGGGGGCAGAGCAGGTCCCTGCCTGGCTGCTGGGGCTCATCTACACCTGTGGCCCCCGGTGCTGCCCAGACAGCCCACCGGCTGTGGGTTAAGGCTTTTGCTGCAGACACTGCCCCTCCCCAAACAGCCCCCCACAACCCTTTCTGCCCCCCAAAAATATCCTGCGGTGAGTGGGATGCTCCGGTGACGGTGCCCGTGTCTGTGCTGGCGTGGGTGGATGGATGCTCCTGGAGTGGGTCTCCATCCCCACGGGGATGCAGGGGCGGGCGGCTGCGACCTCCTCGGGGACTCCCGCGCCCTGCAGGGGTGAGAGCCGTCCTGGAGTGGTGGGGGTGCTGGTGATGCCTCCTCGCGTGACACTTCTCATGACCGTGAGTCACCCCGGCACGTTCACCCCAAGCAGGGCTGGAGGGGGAAGTGCCTTCACCTGGGACACTTCTCTGCTGGCCGGCGAGCGGTGAGGCAGCCCTGCCTCCGTTGGCGTGGCACCCCAGGCCCCTGCACAGTTGGGACCAGGGRACAGCGGCGCCGTCCAGGGCCAGAGGAAGGTGACGCTGTGCTCCGTTGCCTTGCAGGGATGCCCGGCTGGGAGGTAGGCAACTGAATGGCRGGCATGGAAGGGAGAGGACCCTACCGCATCTACGACCCCGGTGGGGGGACGGAGGAGAATGGGTCCACAGCCTTTGAGCGGCTGGTGGAGGAGAACACCCGGCTGAAGGAGAAGATGCAGGGGATCAAGTCTATCGGTAACTGCTGTGTGGCTGGGGGACGAGGTTCGCCTTTGGGGTAGCTCAGCCTGTGYCCACAGAGCCTGGGGGTTTCTTGCTCTATTTAGGAAGGGTGCTATAAGAAGCTGGGGGTCTTGGCACTGGGGCAGTAGCAAAGCTCTCCCTGTCCTGGGGGTTGAGCAGGATGTCTGGGCTTTTTTACTTGGGGGTGCAGAGGAAGTAAGGCTTTTGCTGAACTCCTGGGGTGCTTTACAGTGGGATGAATGGCTGAAAAAAAGGCAAGTGATGGAGCAATGTCACCTTCCCGGAGTCCTGCAGCGGTAGGTTGCAGATGCSAGGATCTATTCTGCCTTTGATGAAAGTCCCCACCTTCTGCAACCCCTGTTGGGTCACGGGCTTTTCCTGGGTGCTGCTCAAAGACCCTGGCGTTGGATGCTCCCCACAGCGGCAGGGACCTGCTGGTGTTGAAACGCCCCAGCTGAGTCGTGCCACCCCCTTTCTCCTCCTTGGCCACCTTCCCCCACCCACCCCTGGTTTTGTTTTCGGTCTCGTGACCCAGCTTCCACTTTCAAGTCCCGCTTCTGCAGCCGAATTTTCACCTGCCTCGTGATTCTCGTCGCATCGCCGTGCCCTTACCTGGGACCGGGACCCGCTGACGTGGGAGCAGCTGCCCAGGGTGGGCAGAGGATTGCATTGCTGGTGTCAGACCCTAAAGCGGGSAGACTGAACCCCAGGTCCACTACCTAGGCTTAAATTTGGCTCTTCTGGGCAGCAGAGGAGCCCTCTGAGAGATGCAGTGCTGCCCTGCTGCCTCCTGTAACCAGTCCTCTGTCTGTCAGCATGGGGGACTCTGCAGCCAGTGAGGCACTGATATAGCTTTGACATTGGATTTGGCCAAGAAAAGTTCTTTCTGGATGAAGAAGGACTACGCTGGGCACTTCTCCACCCAAGCAGGGGGCTTGGTGTTGGTGGATTGGGTTGCTGCAGAGCAGGCACTCGGGGAAGGAGGGTGAGCATCCTTCTCTTGCCCACAACAGGAGAGCTGCTAGAGGAGTCCCAGGTGGAGGCATCCAAGCTGCGRCAGAAGGCAGAGGACCTCGTGAAGGACAAGAAATTGCTGATGGCATCATCTTCCTTGGAGGACCTGGTGGAAACCAGAGGTAGGAGACATGAGGTTCACTGGAGAGGGATAACCTGATGGCTCAGGATTGCCCAGAGGAAGGGAGAGGGTGTGAAGGAGACTTTCATGAAGGTTTCTTGCAGTCCTGTCATCTCTGGAGTGTACCAAACCTTCTYCTGGAGGGAGGTTTCTGTCCTGTCCCCATAGCTGGGATAGAAACCATCCATCAGTGCCTGACCTCGTGGGGTGTCTGCTCTCCAAAAGGCTCATGGCTACATCCTCTCCCCTCTCTGCAGCCGTCGGCCYTGATCCCAGCTCCACACGGGCTGCCCCAGGCAGCGCCCAGCCGGATGCGGAAGCACGGAAGTCTCCTCCAAGCGTGAGTCTGGTGAATGGGGGAGCTGGTGCTGGCGTGGCCACAGGGAGACTCCATCTAGTTAAAGCAAAAGGAGGCAGCCTTTAGCCTCCAGAAATGGGGATAAATCTGAAAGGAGGGGTCAGCTTCCCTGCTGTGCTCCTGTCCCGGCAGTCCCTGCGTGGTGGGCATCCTGGGTTGCCATTCCCCAGGAAGACCTGACCTGGCTGCCTCTCCTTGCAGGGATCCTCCTCCGAGTTTGAGATCGTCRCTGTCGAAGCGCAGGGGTTTCCCCAGGAGAGCGGGAGAGCGGTGAGTGGCCCTGGTGCCTGTGRGATTTGCTGGGCGGCAGGTGGGGAGTCGAGCCGGTTGGAGTGGTGGTGGTACTGGGGGTGTGGGAGGGTGTGCAGACAGGCAGCGGTGTGCCCCGGTGATGTAGCTGCCGGCAGGCACAGGCAGGGCTGGAGGACCCGTGTCAAGGCGGCCCTTGGGCAAACCACAGAGGAGGCGTAAACTGTGCCCGGGCATTCCCAGGGGAGCAGAGCCAGCCCCACGCACGGCCCCCGGGACAGTGCTCATGCTGCCGTGCCCAGCCTCTGCCACCAAYGAAGATGAGGGGACCTGGCCAGTCTGCAGGCAGGAGGGAACCACACAGCCCTGTGGCTGGTCCTCCCCATGGCTCGCTGGGGCTGGAGGGCTCGGGATTGATGGCACGTGTGTCCCAGCGTGTACCACTCCTCTTACCTGGCTGAGGCAGGGAGAGGGGACAACGTGCAGGCTGCCTTCCAAGGGCAAGGGCTCTTGAGTACAAGTGGCCTGGCCGGGCTGCCTGGGCACRGGGCCAGCAAAGCAGCCCCAGCCAGACGGGGACACCGGTGTCTCCAGATGCCACGTGACAGTGACGGGAAGGTCTGTGGTGACCCAGGGAGCTGTCAGCGATGCTCTGATGCTCACCTCCTGACACCCGCACTGGGTGGGAGGACCAGGTCTTCAAGCCCCATCATTGCTGACAGGGTCTGCCCCAGCTGAGGCACCTCCATGTGCTCCATTTCCTGCCATCTGAGTGTGCCCCTGGTTGGCACTGCCCCATGCTGTCCTGCTCTGGCTTTTTGTGTGGGCTGGAAGGGAGGGGGGGAGTTCCAAGGGAGTTGAACATCAGCTTGCATTGCACGGTGCCACTAAGGGGACATGCTCTCATTGCACATCCTTGTTTGCATTGGGCAGAGAGGCTCCAGGAGGGGTTGAGTCTCATTGGACCCTCCTGGGGTGCAGCCATGGGGTGATGGAGAGTGGGGTGGCATCTGCTTGGCGATCGGCTGCTGGCGCCTGAGCCGAGTGCTAGTCCCGTGCTCGCACCCGGGCTCTCCCAGGTGTTCCAGCTGAGCTCAGATCCTCACTGCCTTCCCTTGCCAGCCAGCACTGGTGGGAGGAGCTGGCTGTGCTCT
Organism: Oceanodroma leucorhoa; assembly: GCA_030449065.1. NCBI lineage: Eukaryota > Metazoa > Chordata > Aves > Procellariiformes > Oceanodroma > Oceanodroma leucorhoa. Next base: position 521,418 of record JASVER010000154.1, on the reverse strand, counting down.
GCCCCACACACACCCTCCCGTGGTAGTTTCAGGTCTGTAAAACCCCGGGGCCAGGGACATGCTGGGCTCCTGGCCCCACAGGGTGCTGCCCGGGGCATTCCCATGGGCGGCAGGCTGAGTCAGCGGGGCTGGCAGCGGAGCGGGCGAAGGTGTGCCAGCACATCCCCACCTCCCCCCCAGCAGCGCCACATGTGCCGGGATGGGCTCTGTTGTGCTGGCAGTGTCTCCTAGGCAATGGAGGAGTTAACCAGCCGCACCGGGGGAGGACGAGCCTGTTGGGGACACCCCTCATGCGTGGGTGGGGGCACGCCCTGACACTGGTGGGTGCGCCCTGACCCGGGCTCTCCCAGYCACCATTTAAATCCCGTGCATCACCCTCTTGGGTGCCGCCTGCCAAGAGCCTGGGTTCCCGGCGCCTGGTGTGCCGTGGCGGCAGGGGAGCCACAGAGAGGGCACAGGAGGAAAGAGAAGATGGGGACTGGTGTAAGACCACCGCTCACGTGGCAAACCTCAGCTCCYGGCACAAACCAGGGCATACATGGAAAGGACAGTCTCAGGAGCTGGGATTTCTAGTCTCGATGCYGATGGGGAGAGCTCAGGGGAAGAAGAGAACAGGGGTAGAGACGCCTCCGTTGCTATCAGCAAGCCGGGAGTGTGGTCTGTTCAGACTGCCGAGGGGCACGGGGAATCCACGGGCTGGGAGAGCTGCTGSTGTAATGTCCCCCTCCACCTGGGGACTTGGTGTCCCATGTCCAGCAGCTGGGAATCAAACCTTTACAAAGCTGACACAATTTTTCAGCGTACCGAGGGCTGTTGCAGAGTGTCTCGGTGCTGGCCCAGCTCCCTGCCGCAGCCCTGGATGGGAGATGAGGCTGATCTGCTGCAAGAGGGACCTTTGCAATGCCCCTTGAACTTATCTTACCGCACTTCATCCCCTCCCCATCCCCAGGACTTGGAGCAGCCACCAAACGAGGACGCCAACCTGCTGCCCCAGCTGCAGCAGCTGGAGAGCACGCTGAGCGGCTGCGCCAAGGAGGCCAGCAAGGATCAGGTCTTCGTGCGCATGGGCTACATGGCATCCGAGCTCAAGCGCCTGGCCTCCAAGGTGCACAAGAACGAGCAGAGAACATCGTTCTTACAGGTGAGCGAGGGCTGACCGGGCTCTTCGTGGGGGTTTTCCCCTTTTTTTTCCACCAAGCCCCTCCTGTCCACCCTGAGGTGGACACCCACCCGCATGCCAGGGCTTGGTGGGGGGAGGATGACCAGGCAGGCTCCTGGGGCTGGTCAGCAGTCCTCATGCTGCTGGTGTTTGCCCCCCAGACGCTGTGTGAGACGCTGCATAGTGAGAACAAGGAGCTGCAAACCAAGCTGGAGCGGGACCTGGAGCAGAGAAACCAGGCGCTGGAGAAGCTCAGGTGAAGGTGGGCGGTGGGGAGGGGGACGGGGCTGCCCTGGGTGCTTCTTCCCGCTGACCCAGCCCTCCCTGCCCACAGGTGTGAGAACCAGGAGCTCCGGAGGATGGTGACACTGAGCAGCCAGGACAGTGGGAAGAGAGAAGCTGCTGAGCAGCAGCAGGTGAGGGAGCAGCATCACCCTCAGAGAGGGCTGGGAAGGAGGTGGGGAGCCCGCTGACACATCAGCAAATGTGGCCTCATTTTAATCGGGTCCCCCAGTCTGTCCCAGTATGACCAGCAGGACTTCTCAGGGTCTTGAGGGGATGGGGGAGGTCATGGGAGGGGAAGCGGCTTGTGTTTAGCCGGCCTCGGGCACAGCCTCTGCAAAAGCCCTGAGGGTCCCCCCGGTGCGCGTCCAGCAGAGCGGGGCCACGGTGGAGAAGGCACCGGGCAGAGGAGAGCTGGAGGCCAAGGAGAAGAAGGTGAAGATCCTGGAGCACCAGCGCAGGGAGGTGAGGATGGGGCCGGGAGGGAGGCACTGCCAGGAGCAGGGTGGGAGTGGGTGGTGGGGGTGCGTGGCTGGGACAGGACGGGGAGACTGGGGCAGGGCTGTGGAGCCGCAGGGAAGCACTGCTGGAGCTGGGATCTCTATCCAGCTGGACCCCGAGGTGCTTTCGTGACGGGAGGTTGCTGGGGACCGCCATGGCTGGCTTGGGGCAGGGGTTGGGCTCCTGTTCAGCTGTCCCTCTCTCCCTGCAGCTGCTGGAGGTGAATAAGCAATGGGATCAGCACTTCCGAGCCACGAAGCAGAAGTATGAGCAGAAGGTAAGACTGGGTGCTCAGAACCGGGTGCTTGGGGGGGGCACATCTTTGCTGGGTGCTGGCTGGGAGACTTGGAGGAGACCGGCTGCGGGGAAGGTTTTGGGGCTGCCTGTGCCTCCTTCCCCCGTCGGTGTGGGTCCAACATCCCTGCTCCCTCCCGGCAGGTCACAGACTTGCACCAGGAGCTGGCCGAGGCCCGCAGGGCACTGACCGAGCTGGAGTCAGAGCGGGAGCAAAAGCAACGGGATTTTGACCGCAAGCTGCTCCTGGCCAAGTCCCGGATTGAAACAGAGGAGGTGAGTCCGTCGGGAAGGGCAGCAGGGAGCTGCCGGCCCCGTCGCCCTGCCCTGGCTGATCTCCATTCCCTGGGTCCTGCAGGCGGAGAAGGAGAGGCTGGCCATGGAGGTGAGGGATCTGCAGCAGAGGATGCGGTTCCTGCAGGAGCAGCTGGCTCCGGTCACCAGGCAGCGGGAATACCAGGAGAAGGAGATACAGAGGCTGAACAAGGTGGGGGCCAGGGCAACCCYCCCCCCGCAAAATGTCTTTTATGTTCTCCGTCCTCTTCTCCTCTCTCAAATCCAAAACTGACCCTGATCAACTCCCTCCTACCTAGTTCCTTGCCCAGGCGGGAGCTTGTGTCAGATGATGCCCACCACATCTCCATAGGCTCCCAGGAAAGGGGGATGGGAGGGTCTGTAATCCCTCTTGCTCTTGCCCAGTTATACCCGCTTCCCACACTGGGCATGTGCCCATGGCCCTCTGGAGATGTCATGGGCACAGCACCTTGCTCTGACCCCCCCTCCCTGCTCCTCCTTTTCCTCTCCAGGCACTAGAGGAGGCCCTGAATGTCCATGCCTCCCCGCCACCCATCTTTGCCGGCACCATGGAGCCAGCAGGGAAGATGCCACAGCAGGAGCTGCTGACCCAGAACGAGCTCCTCAAGCAGCAGGTAGGGCAGGACACAGAGCTACTGGAGGCAGGGAGAGAGCTACGTGCCCTGGACCTCCCTGGCAAAGAGCCTGGTGTGGCTGGGAGCAGGACCTGGAGCAGAGAAACCAGGTGCTGGAGAAGTCCTAGCAGTCCTAGCGGGTGTCTGTGTCATGGTGGTGGGGAGCAGGTGACCGAACTCAGCATCCTCCAGGCCTTCAGCTGGAGGGACCACAGCCGTGGGCCACTGTGCCAATCCACATGCCTGGGGCTTGGCATGGCTGGTGTGGTCAGGGATAGCAATGCAGTGGCAGGGGTGCTTGGGGGAGCTGTCCACCCTTGGCCAGGTACACCCACAGCCCTCCCTCCTGCCAGGTGAAAATTTTCGAGGAGGACTTCCAGCGGGAGCGGAGTGACAGGGAGAGGATGAATGAAGAGAAGGAGGAGCTGAAGCAGCAGCTGGAGAAGCTGCAGAAGCAGCTGGTCCTCTCCAACAACCAGGTGAGCAGCACTGGGTGCCACCAGCAGCCCCCCGGGAGCCCCATGTGCCCCCCGGCTGTATCAGAGGTGTGTTCATCCCCTGTGTCACAGCCCCCATACCCATCTCAGAGCAGGGGCTGAGTGGGAACAGAAGGGCTGGAGGGGTGGTTTTGCTGYCGCTTGTCCCTGCCAGCGTATCTCCTTTGACTCATCTCTTCCTCTTGCTCCTCTCCTGGGGGTCTGGTAGGGGGAGGACCTGTGCAGGCATTCCTGCAGGGCATGGCAGCATCCCCTGCCCCACAGACATGGGGGGTAGCAGGGTGGGCTCTGCACTAACCCCCTCTTGCTCCCAGCTGAGAGCCTCCAAGGACGACTGCCAGCGGGAGAAGGAGAAGCTGAAGAAGTTGCTGAAGCAGCACAAACAGGTGCGGACAGGGGAAAAACCATTCCTGGGTGGAGGAGCTGGGGGCTGGGGGCCTGGCCCTCGTCTCCTGTTGGAGGGGCAGCTCTGAGCTGGGCAGTGGGTGGTGGCAGTGAGCTGCCCTCAGGGCTCTCCCCAGCATCTCCCCCAACTCCTCACAGGCTTCCGGAGAGAGGCTGCACCCCGAGCCGCTGCCAGGGCCGCGGAGCCCTGCCTGCCCCGTGTACCCGTACCAGTACAGTTCCCCCGTGGCTCACCCCATGTACCATGGCTTCGACGAGTGGCAGCAGATCCGATACCCGCCAGCGATGCCGGGCGAGCACACGCCAGGACAAAACTTCCACCATTTTCCCCCGGTGAGTGCCTACCCATGCTGGCATGAGGGGGAGCAGAGGGTCCCATGCGAGCAGGTCTGGGGTTTGCTGCCAAGTGAGCAGCTCTTCCAGGGCCACCGAGTCACAGAGCAGGGGGCTGAGCACATGTCCTGTCAGCACATGAACACTCAGCCCTCGTCGTCGTTGTCCTCCTCCTCCTCCTCCTCCTCACACCCTGGCAATCAAATATGGAGCGCAGCCTTGTGATTCACATCTCTCATAATTTGCTGTTTCTGTTCCATCTCCTCCTGCAGCCCGAGTACGCCTGGCACCCACCCTGCGCCATGGCTCGCAGCCAGAATGCTCAGGCAGTGGCCGGGGTAAAACCGGTCCCCAAGGACTTGGGTAAGGCTTGGACCCTCGGCGAGGGGAGTGCCCCTGTCCTTCACCCTGAGACCCTGGGCAGTTGGCTGAACACTTGGGGGAGGGATGGAGGAACAGCTTGCCAGGCAGTGGCCGTTTCCCTTCAGCCCCCACCTCTGAGCAGCCAAGGGGATGATTTTGCTGTGGGGTTGGTCCCTGCTGCATCCCCCCACACCATCCCTGCAGCATCTGAAGACAGGCACAAGCCTGAGCCCCAGCAGAGCCCACAGGGTTATGGTAATCRGTGCTTGGGGACAACGACCATCCCATGGCTGGCATCCCTCCCGTGGGGCTCTTCTGGGCACAAAGAGCCGCGCTCACCCTGTGCTGTCCCTCTCTTGTGTCACAGAACAGGCAGGTCCCGGATTGCCCTAATGCCAAGGACCGGCTGCGCTGCGATACCGGCGGAAGAGGAGTAGGGGGTGTGTGTGTGCCCGTGTGTATATATCTAGGAGCTTCCTCCGGCTGCCTATCCCCGTGCGCAGACATGCAGTGGACGTGGCCGCACCCCTGGCCTGGAGCGGCTCGGCAGTGCATCCCTGCGAGGAGAGTGTGAAGGAGGGACCGGARGTGCCGTCATGGTGGTGGCCAACACAGGGTCAGTCCTCTGTGGCCATCCCCTTCCCCATGAGGCGTCAGGCCTGGCATCGCTGTAGACCCGAGCCAGGCCTTCGGGGAAGAGGAGCCGGCGTTTCCCAGGAGCGTACCAGGAGCTGCCCCGGTCCAGGGGCTTCGGTTCAGCCCCTGGAGAAGGGGGTGACAGCGGGGACTCTCCCAGCGGTGGGAGATCCCACGCTCGCAGGCAGGTGCCTGCCGCAGCCACAGCCCAGGCTGAGGGTGGTTGGTGTCTTTGTATTTATTTAAGGACTGAAGTGTAGTTGAGTCTCTCTGGTTTTATCCTGAAAGCTGCTTACCCTAGGGGAGCCTCTGYGCAGGACTGGGAGGGATGCCAGGCACACGGGGTTACTGGGAAATGTCCCCCTCCCATCGCTGAGGCTGCTGGTCCCCATGTGCTTGGGTGTAGCTGCGGGGCCAGAGCAAGCGTGAGGGAAACCCAACCCCTGCATGGGCACCCCAGGATCTATTGCCCAAAGTGCCTGCCCTCCACCTTCCTCTGGGCGCTGCGCTCAGCCCTTTGCCCTCCCCTCTCCTGCCTCCCCCCTCTGCCAGGGCAGGGAACCCCCTGCTCCCCACCTCTGCCTTTCCCGGCACCAGTGGCCTTGGGGCCAGTCTCTCAAATTGCACAGAGCAAATCTTGCTCCAGGAAAACAAGTCTGGAGGGAAAAAAAAMCCCAAAAACCCTATTTCTGTAAGCGTGGCTGTCACGTGTATGACAGCAGGAGGCACAGCATGCTCCTTGCAGGGGGGGCTGGTCCCCCCTCCCAGCCCCTTTTGCCCCCCCTGTGCTGTGCATTGACACCCACCCCACCCCCCCACCCCAATCCTTTCCCCAAATTCTGGGCTGTGGTGATAAATCCATGTTTGCAGTTGACCTGAAGAAAATGGAGTTTCTCCAGCTGGTACCTCACTGCTGGTATCCCCAGGCTCACCACTGTGCCCCCCACTCTTTCCCCCCACCCCAGGCCAAGAAGCRGGGCTGCGCTTTGCAGAGCCTTTATTTGGCATTTCTATGGCGGGGGGCGAGAGGCTGGCCGTCCCCAGCCGGGAGAGGAGCACGTCTCTACGCCGGGACCGCGGGCAGCTTGAATGCACTAAAGAGCTGCTCCGTGCCGGGCAGGATCAGGCCAGGCCCGCCCCACGCCGGGGGCTTTCGGGCTAAGCCTTCATGGAGACGTGGTCGTCTGCTCTGGGGGCGGCTGGCCCCTGCTTCCCCCCGCTGTCCAGCAAGGTGGGATGGCAGAGCAGGGGGGCAAGCTGGGGGCCAAGAGGAGATGTCACCGCCGGGGGCGGAGGTGGGGCACAGGGCTATTGGGAAATGTCCCCCTCCCATCGCTGATGTCCCTGCCACGGGCTTGCCCAGCCCAGCGTCCTAGCCAGGGGGTGGCAGAGACGGGAGCGATGGAGGGGGCAGCGTGCTGGCTTGGTATTTGGCTCCTGCTGCTGGGGAGTATCCCAGGAGGGGACAGACGGGGAGCAGCCCTGCAACAGCCAGGGGGGTGCCAGTGGGGAAGGAAGCCACCCTCTAGACTGGCATCCCCCACCTCTACTGGCCCTGCTGCTGCTCCCTCATGTAGGCGATGATGTCGTTCTTCACGACGGCGATGTTGGCACGGTGGTACCAGCGCATGACAGGCACGCCATCGGGGCCTACCAGGAACTTCTCGAAGTTCCACTTGATGTCGTGGTTCCGCAGGGGCTCCCAGAAGAGGTTCTTGGGGTTCCCAAACTCTTCCGCCACTGGGGGACAGGCGTTCTGCAACGGGTGCCAGCACATCACTGCCTTGCCCCCGCAAAAAAACAAGCTGGGCGTTGCCCCCCCACCCCCTGCYGCCACGGCACCCACCTTCAGGAAGGTGTAGACCTTCTGCTCCTTGGCCCCATTCACATCCCCTTTCTGGAAGAGCTGGAAGTTAGGGACGAAGCCGCCCCCCGGCCGGACATACCTGCAAGGGGAGGGTGGGCAGTGTCATGCAACGGGCAGCTCCTGGTGCCACACCGGGGTAGTGGAGGAACCCCAAGCCTCATGCTTTTGGAGGCCACAGCCCCAGGCTGGGAGGGGGGTCACAGGCAGCAGGAGCTGCAGCCTGTGCACCCACTGCCTGCCTGGGGACCCCAGCCCAGCCCCCACCACAGTACTCACTTCAGCGCGGGGAGGATCTCCGAGTTCTGGCCAGGTTCCTGCTTCCCGAATTGGTTGGAAGGGAAGCCCAGGATGACGAGCCCATAGGGCCCCAGCTCATTTTGTAGTGCATTCAGTTCTGCATGCAAGCAGAGCCAGGGATGAGTTAGCAGGGGACCAGGTTTACCCCCACACCTGCACCAACCCCCTCAGAGCATCCCCGGCTGTGCTGGGTCCTGGGGAGCAGGAGTTATCCCTTCCCCCAGCTCCGCGGAGCAGGACGGCCCACGGAGACCTGCCAAGGGCTGCACGCCTGGGTGACGCCACCAGCTCCTCAGCTGCCTGCCCTGTGTCCTGGGGTGCCCGTGCCCCACCGGACCCTTACCAAGGTACTGCAGGGTGAGGCCTCAGTACGTGGCCACGTTGACGAAGAGCACCATCTTCCCCGCGTAGTTCCTAAAGGGGACGTACTCGTCCCCATCGATGGTCAGGGCCCCATAGTCGTAGATGTTGCCCTGCACCGAGCCGTAGCATTTCACCTGTGGGGCGAGGAGCATCCAGTGGGAGCAGGCTGGGGGTGGCTGGCCACCCTGCTCACCCACCCCACAGCCGCCCACGCCCACYGGAGCAGCAGGTCCAGCCCTGACGCTGGCTGAGGTGGCAGCTGCCAGCATTGTGTCTCCTGCCCCAAATGCTGCTGGTGGCAGCCAGGCTTCCGCATGCCAATGTCAGGGTGGTGGGACAGGCTGGCGTGTGCATGCACATACGTGTGCACACGTGTGTACGGCCGGCCAGCGGAGCTGGCTGCAGCTGGAGGGATGTTTACCCAGCCAGGGTCAGGCAGGAAGGCAAGAGGCTGGAAAACAGCCTGAGCTGGTATGGGGAGACCAGCTGCAGCCTCCCCGGGGCTGCAGGTGGGCAGGATCCCACCACCCCTGCATGCACCCCTCTGGGGAAGGGGCAGCCAGAGCACCCTGGAGCAGCACCGGCTGCTGTGCCGTGGCYAAGCCAGGCCCAGGCAAAGGAGCTATTGGGGCTGGATCAGACCCGTGCAGGGAAGTGCTGGGGTGGAGCAGCCTCTGCCTGTGGTGCTGCAGGGGTTAACCTGGGGAGCCCATCCCCTGTTCCCATCGGGGACATAGACTCACCCAAGTGCCACCGTGGGGCTATTTTGGGAGCTGGCAGGAGATAAAGTCACAGGGGCTCTTCCTGGGGAGGTCAGCCTCCATGGGGCCGGCTGGATCCTGGTGGCAGGGCTCTGCTTTGCCCACCCAGGGTGAGGAGGCTGGCCGGGGGCTGGGGGTGACGGTCACCCCTGCTCTCTGCCCGCTGGGGCGTGGGGACACAGCAGCCCTCTCACCCTCCAAACATGGGTGCACCCCCCTGGACACTGTGCATGGAACAAAAGCCCTGTGTTCTGCCCCTGTGGGGGTCACCGGGCGGGGACGACAAGGCTCTGTCCCCCCTCTGTCCCCTACCCCAGGACAGCGATTCTCCCTTTGCAAGAACTGGCTCAGAAAAATCCCCCCGTGAGCCAGGCATCAGGACGGGGAGGGGAGAGGGTCACCGTGCCCCGCTCCTGCCCCTGGGAGCTCTGCAGCAAGCCTCGGGACAGGCGGGTCCCCAGGGTGCCACATGCCCCCCACTCCCCTCAGCCCCCATGCGGGGTCCCCCTCCCCTCTTACCTTCTCCCTCTCCTGGCTCTGCCCCGGCTGGACGAGCCCAGCCAAGAAAAGGGGCAAAATCCAGGCGCTGCGGGACCAGCCCCCCATGGCCGGGGCGGGCGTGGGGTGCGGGCACCCTCCTCACACCCCCGGGGGAAGAGCCGTGTGGGGGGACACCTCTCCCTGTCGCCTTCTAACACCTCCGAGCCCGACAGCCGAGAAATAGCTGCTGGGCTGCGCGGGGGAGCCAATCGCCGGGAGGAAGGCCGGGCCGAGGGCTGCGTTAACCGTGTGGGCCCTGGGACGGACACCGCGCCGGCGGGGGGGGCTGCGGGCAGGGGGGGTGGCAGTGCCRTGCTGGCACCGCGGCGGGGCAGGGGCGTGGGGCACCCACCAAAAAACACGGGGCAGCCGCATGTGCCGAGGGTTTATGCAACGCGTTATATGAGCCAAGGACCCGGGGATTAAAACCCGCACGGTGGGAGAGGCGCCAGGCAATGTCCCCAGGCTGCACAGGGCACCTGGCCGCGGTGGCATCCGCCCCCGAGCGGGGTGCTGGGACCCGAGGAGCAGGGACCAAACCGCCGCCGCAGCAGCATCCCCGGGAAAGCTGGGCTGGGGTCCCGTGTCCTCCCCTCCCATGGCTGCACTGCTCGGGGTGGGGAAGGGTTAATCAAGCTTCTCTCCTTTGCAGCCCAGCAAACTAGGGTGCTCCTAGAAGCAGCCCTGGAGTAGGGTCCCTCCTGGGGGGGCCCTGTGCCGGGGCTGGGGGGGCCGTAGCCCCATGGTGACCCCGCTGTGGCAAAGGGCAGGGCATGGCTGTCCCTTAGCCCTTGGTGTCCCCAGGGGCAGGATTTTCCAGGGCCCTGTTTGCATATCCGGGGAATGCAAACATTTACCCTGGGCTGGCTCCAAGGGAAATATCCGTGGTGAGGTGTAAATTCCCTGGAATCCCACAAAAAAGTTATTTGATAGGAGAATTAACTGGCTGGAGGGGAGCTGGGGGGGGCTGCGGTTTGGGGTGAGGAGGAGGGCAGGACGAGGTGGCAGCGAGTGTGCCCCAGGGAGACCATGGGTGCCGGCACAAGGTTTGGCTTTACTAGAAAGCAGGGCCAGCCCTGCCAAGGCCCTGTCACGGAGCCTGCTGCCAGAGACGCTGCCAGGGAAGGGGAGTGGGGCCGTGGGCTTGGGGGAGCCTGGGAGCAATCTCCCATCCCATGTCCTTTGCCGGCAGGAACGCCGTGTTCTGGGAAAGGCTGACGTTGTCAGGCTCCGAGTGCAGCCTCGGCTGGCGTGGGAGGGCTGGGGGTCGGGTACGTCCCCCAGGCACCCAGGGAACCCATGGAGCAGGGGAGCTCCGGGTCCCTCCATCACAGACAGTGTTTACCAAAGGTTTAAACCTGCACTGCTACTGGAGAAGTGGCTTAGCCCTACCTTAGAATGGGTCCCCAAGCAGTGTGGGGTGCTCCCCCAGGTCCAGGCAAACCCCCAAGATGCTCAGCCACTGCCTGGGGACTGCCCAGAGCCCAACACAATGCGCCAACGGCCAGGCTGGCCTCAGGGATGCTCTGGTCACCCCTCACAGACGTAGCCATGGGCAGCGTGAGGTGGCTCCTTGCCAAAACAGGGAAGCCTGTGGGAGCCAAAACCAGGGGCTTGACCCTCCCCACCCAGTTCCCAGGCTCTGGGCAGATTTGGGGCCACGGGGCCATGGGACTGCAGCTCCTCACAAACATGCTGCTTGCACCTCGCTGCATGCTGCAGCTGACAGAGATTGGTGCATGCCTGACATGGTGCCATGCTCCCCGGCACAGTGCCGTGCTCCCCAGCCAGCTTACACTGCTGACCCCAGCCAGGGTTTGAGCCACCTCCCGGGACAGAGCCAGGACAGAGCCAGGGAGCTGCTCAGGGCTGCGCTCCCTGTCCCTCTCATTCCCACCACGGGAACAGCCACCCACTTCTAATTATATCCCCTAATTGCCTGCGTGGGCCTTTGGTGGCTTTCCCGTGGTTATCAGGGACTTGGAGGCCGGGGGGGAGCAGAGCAACATGCACAGTGGTGGCACAGTGTGGTTGTGTCCCTTCCATGTGTCCCTGATCCCCGCCATGTGCAGGGAAAGGATGAGCCACTCCTRAACTGCATTTTCCTAAAACCAAAATAAAAATAAAAGGGACCTGTTTCTCCAAGTCCCCTCTCCTTCGGTCCTGGCACTGAATCAGCCTTGGTGGACATGGGGAACAGGGGAGGATTTAGTAAGCCACAGTCAATGGACCCCATCTCTGCCACTGAGCTTCCGTGGGACCCTGGGCATGTCACCCAGTGTCCCCGCCACGCCATGCCCTGCCTCGCTGGAGGCAGCATGGGAGAGCAAAGGGTGCTGGAAGCTCCAGCAAGACTTTCCAAAGGCAGTGTGCCGCTCCACCCTGCTGGATCGGAGTCCCCCACCCCAAATGGCAGGCGCGCTGGGCGGGCTGACCCTCGCACGAACCTCCCTTCTMGGTTGTTTTTCCACCAGAGCTGGGCTGGAGCCGGCCCCCGCCTGCTGCAGATGTTTGGCAGGAGTCCGGGAGCGGGAGGCCAGGCGCTTCCAGCCCCCTGACCACCATGCTGCTGCTGCCATCAGCCTCTCTGGCTGTCCCCGAGCCACAGGCCGGGGACTGCAGAAACCTCGTGCCAGGCTGCAGGGCCATGGTGAGCACAGAGAATGTGAAACCAGCGGTTGGGACCATGTACTGCTGCTGGCTGGGCTTGTCCCAGAGCCAAGCGAGGAGCTTCTTCCATGCACGGGGACGGTGCCAGCAGTGTGCCGGGGACAGCGGCGAGACGCTCAGGCAGCAGCAGGCAGCATTGCCCCAGCTGGCAGCAGCACTGCTTTCCCTCTGGCAGCCTGGCACAGCATCAATCCCAGGGCAACCTCTGAACTTTTGTTCTAGGTGTGCAACAGGAGGCGAAAGCAAAACAAGCTCTGCAGGGCGAGAGGCCCCAGTTCCCCCCGTGCCAGGCTTCCTGCACACTGCCGCCTCCGCAGCTCGCCCAGCCCTCGCCACCCTGCTCCAACCCGTGCGCTCCGCAGGCGCTGCCCTGGTTCGACGGCAGCCTCCCCGCTGGGCATGGTGCCCAGCACCCTTTGGAGTGGGGACTCCCCCATCCCCAAGTGCCCCCGCGCCCCCCCAGGCTATGTCTGCGGGTGCTGCCCCCTCCGGCATCCCCATCCCTTCCTCTACCAGGCAAAGATTTGCACCTTGCAGAAATGCCACTGGCCTATTGCCCCCCACCCGAAGGGGACAGGGGCACACAGTGACCTGCTGCTGCTGAGCAGGGGAGGAAAGACGGATGGCCACAGAGTGCTGCTGCTCTCCCCTCCAGCATGAGGAGCCCCCCCGGGTGCTTGGACCCTGCGGGGCTCTGCTCCTCCCTGAGGCTGGGGAAGGACAAGCCCACCGGCCCTGATGTTTGCGATGTGCTCCACTGCAGCCTGGAGCTCGGAGGTCGGTTTGGGACCCCGTAAACCTCCCTTCGGGGTCACGGGGCTTGTGTTTGGGTCCTGTATCAGCAGTTGCTCCAGGCAACGCTTCCCCCGCAGCGCCCAAGATATTTGGGGTCGGCTCCTGCTGCACAATTGCAACTGGGGCTCTCCACAACCTTCCTGATGAGCCACAGGGTCCGCAATGCCCCATCCAGCAGGGATAAGGCAGCCGAGCCGGGTGCTCACATCCCCAGCACGGCTCTCATCGCTGCCCAGAGGCGAGGTGAGAGCCAGCGTCCTGCATCACCTCCTCCCTGCGCAGGGTTCCAGCATCCGCCTCCCCCAGCAGCAGCCCCTGCGGGCCAGCAGCCGCCGGCGCTGGCAAGGAAGCATCCCGGCAGATGCTGAATCACCTCGGCATCCACATCGCGCCCGCCTGCCGCAGTGTCACCGCTGCAGGACCCGCTCCCCAACGTGCAGAAGGCATTTTTCCTCTGCAAAATGCCATGCAAACGCTGCCTCCGAGCTCCAGCACTGTTCAGGCACTGAAGCCAGGGCCGCAGGGGGATTTGCTTATCTTGCTCAGTCCTAGAGGAGGAATTTCCAACTCGACAGTTCACATCAGTCTAAATCCATCTCCCCCATTTTCATGCTTTAAAAATGTCCTGGCTTCTCCCTGCTTTCCCGCCGCTGCCATTTTGCTCCGTGCAGTTTGTTGCTGTCGTGAGCAAACCCATCTTTCCAAGGCTTTGCAATGCCTTTCCTGGAAATGTTTGTTTGCCACAGGCTTGAAACTTCCCAGAAAATGCCTACCATGAAAGGAAACCTCTCACACCCCCCAGCTGCTCATGACAAGGGGCACAGGGAGGTGGAAACAGCCACCGGGCATGGCTGCAGGGACAGGGGGAGTTGTTTGCATGCTTTTCCTCGGGTGTTTTGCTCCAAAGCAGGCTTCCTTCTCAAACCACTCCAATATTTGTGGCTTCTTCTCCATTCCTCTTAGAGCAAAGCTGCTGAGCTTCGGTGCCAGATGCTGCTGGCCATCCCCACACCCTGGGSTGTCCCCAGGGAAGGAATGCCGGAGTGAAGCGTGGCAGGGAGGYAGAGCCAGGGCTGCTCCCACCCAGCCATCATCTCCTCCAGCTGCCGCTGCCACACCAGCAAGGGAGGGAGAAAGGGGAACCACAGAAAAATAACTCTGGTTATTTGYCTCAAATTCTGCAACTCGAGAGGGGAGAGAGACAACAGCTTGAAACAGAAATTCGTTTCTGGGCTGGGCAAGGAATATGTGTCTGCTCCCTCCCCGGCACAACCGCAGCCCGCAGTTCCAGCGCAGGCGTTTCCGCTCCCCGGGGGCTGCATCCCCGTGCTGGGCTCCCTCCCCGGGGAGGGAGGCATTCGCCCAAGGTCCTGCTTCCCTGGGAATTGCCTGCCTCTCCGGCCCCAATGCCAAAAGCAAACCCRATGGTGGCTGTCACAATCAAGCGCACGGAGATGGGACGCAGGGTTTCCRACACTGCGGGGGCTGGTTGCTCTTTCCAGCAGAGAAAATGGGATTTAAGCAATTCCCACCAGCATCACTGTAGCATTTCCCCACATCCCAGCCTGATTCATCTCAGTATTCGCGACCTTTCTTGCTGTGAGTCACCAGGACCCCGTTTTGGCCCCAAGACTCCTGCCGCACGCCAGAGCCCRGCACAAGGCTGATGGGGGGGAGTGATGCCAGTTGCCCGAGTGGGAGAAAAGCAGCCATCACCGCTGCCAGAAAGTCCCTGGGGATCCTTCCTGCTCACTGTCTGACAGTCGCTGCGGCTATCGCAGCCAGATTCTGGTTTGCACCCCTGAAGCGTGCGGCCAGGTGGGCAGTGTGCCTCCCGCGGGGCTGCAGCCACCGGGCYCAAAGGCCAGGCAAGAACCCTGGGGACCTTGAGCCAAGGCGGTGCAGGTCAGTGCRGGGAGGGTTTCTGGAGAGGCTGCAAAGTATCTCAGATCCTGCGCATGGGTACCCGGACACCATCCGTAGTGTGGACAGAGCTGCACGACATGCTCATGTGTAGAATAAATTCCATTTATTTCATAGCAAGGGGCGATGTAAGAGTCCCTTGCCACTGCCTGGGCACGAACCCCTCTACTTCTCCTGCTTTGCCTGCTCAGGCGAGTGGCGCACAGACCCCCCCAATGGCGCCAGCATGCCGGGTGAGCGGTGGAGGCCCTCGCTGTCGGCAGGAGCACCAAGTGCAGCCAGCGTGTGGGCAGGCAGGCTGGCAGGAGCTGCCCATGCTCCCCTGCCCCGTGAGACCCAGAGGAACTGAGTGTCCCATAGGATTTTCCTACAATTTCAGCAGATATCCGATAGAGAAGCCAGTGCCAGCTGTGCGCCTGCTGTGCAGCCAGGACGGGCTCTGTCACTGATGCTTTTAGCCGAGGCTCCGAATGCACAACCAGAAGCCACATCCATCTTGCTTTGTCCCTTCTTTCCCAACCACTCTGACAGCTGGGAGTCCAAAGAAGTAACTTTGCCGGACATTTCCACTCCTCGCTGCTTGCCTGGGAGGAGAGGGGGTCGCCAGCGAAGGTGAGACCAGCCTGCTTGCCTCATGGGAGCGAGTCATTTCTAGCTGGACACGTCCGCAACGTCACACATCTCCCTTCTGGTGCCCAGGCCACCACCTCCCCGACAGTCCCCGTGAGCTCRGTGGGTAAACAGGAGGCAGTGGGTTCACCCAGCGAGAGCCTGGTACAGGGTCTGGCCCACCCCGGCTCCTGCCTGTCTCTCCCCAGCTCTCAGGGTGCCCCATTGGGCTCTGCGGGGTCCCCAGCACAGGGTCCCATAGCTGAGGCCCCCTGCCCGGCGAGCCGGCCGTGCCTCATCGCCTCCACTGCAGCCTCACACAATGCCATTGCGCATGGGGTGAGTCCGTACCCGGTAGATGATGACAGCAGTGGCCGGGCAGAGTAGCAGGGCCGTCATGACGAGGATGGTGGCCAGGATGATCAAGACGATGACCCAGATGTCCAGGATGTGCTTGGGGAGGGCGGCGGGACCTGCAGGGTCAGGGAGGTCCATCCTGCAAGGGAGAGGCAGAGGGGTGATGGGGCAGCCCTCTTTGTCCCTCCCATAGCCAGAACCCCACCCATGGCTCTGAGCACCCTGCTGCTCTCTCTAGGGAGAGAGCCACATCCAGCCTTGGCCTCGAGCTCCTTGAAGAGCAAAAAGCTTTCGTAAAGGCTCCTTCGAGAAGCCTCAGGATTTACAGCATGCTTTGATGCAGCTGGATAAAAGCCCAGGGAAAAACTTCCCTGTTAATTGCTACCGTTGTTAAAGGAGCTGATAAAGCAAAGCCACGACCAGGCGACCGGCTGGTCACTCAGGAGTGGATCATTGGGTGGGGAAACACTGGGACCAGGGCAGCTGGAGCCCCCCTCGCTTTGGGGGAGCCTCGCACCTCCCGCGTGTTCCCTCCCGTCCCCCCCGCCCCGGTGCTTCCTGCTGAGTCACAGAGTTAACGGCTTAATTAGCAGCAGGGCTCGGGGCTGAGGGGCCGGCACCGCTCCTCACTGCCTTTCCTCCGACCACCCCTCGGTGGGTCCGGGCAGCCGAGTGACACGACCGAGAGCACCGCGCTGAGCCCCGCGTCCCGCCCGCAGCCGCCCCCGGCTCCGGCAGCCCCGGGGGGGACGAGCCCCCGCCGCGGGGCAGCGGCAGCAGCAGCCCCCCCGGACCCCCCTACCTGCGGCGCTGCCCGGCTCCGGCTCCGGCGAAAGGCGGCAGCAGCGGAGGGATCCACGCCGGGGAGGGAGCCTCCGCCTGGCCCCGCCCGGCCCGGCCCCGGGGGGCGGCAGGGGAGGGGGGACGGGAGGGAGAGGAGGGGAAGGCAAAGGGAGGGCAGGGGAAAAGAAGGGAGGGAGGACGGCGGAGGGAGGGCAGGCCCTTTTTTCTACACCAGGCTAAAGCAAGAGCACTCTCCAGCTCATCTCCCCGCTGGACGGGGTCTCACCGGGGGAGACCATCTGGAGCCAAACCCGAAGGTCTCAGGTGCCAGGGAAGCACCGTGGGGGCATTTCACAGCACAGCAGCTTAATAAAGGGCTTTTCCCCTGCTCCGTTCCCCTCCCGCCTCACCAACAGCAGGGCTCACAAGCACCCACTTGCCTCCAAGGCCCGGGGCAAGAGGGAAAAGCAAAACCACCGAGAGCCTCCGTAAAACCCCAGCAGCGAGGCACCAGCCATTGCTCCCCAGGGCTTCAGGGCAGGGTTGATTTACAGWGACATGTCCAGAGAGCATCTCTGGGGAGGCAACAGACCTCGGCACACCAGCTGGGAATGGCGTTCCCACTGCCCGGTGGAATATTCTGCACCGTCAGTGATGCTGAAGGGCAGAGCCAGCATCAGCAATTCCCAGCCAGCCCAGGAAAGCAAGGTGGGAAGCTGTGATTCTCCTGCTGGGACACAAGCCCGGTGTCACCTGCAGTGGTACCCACACACAGCACCCTTCAGYCCCACCTTTCGCAGAGAAACCTGCCAGATACTGGTGGCGGAAACCACTGCCATGTGATCTCAGGCACCCCTGGCCTCCGGGCACTTCCCGGGCACACAGCTCTCCGCTCCCCCGGCCGCCTGCCGCCAGCATTGCCCCTTCTTGTGTGTGCCTGCCATCGGCATTGCCAATGCTTGCGCCTGCCTGCCGTCAGCATTTCCCCTGCCGGCGCCTCTCTGCCTTCGTCATTTCCCCTGCTGGCGCCTGCCTGACGCCGGCATTGCCCCTTCTGGCGCCTGTCTGCCGTTGGCATTGCCAATGCTTGCRCCTGCCTGCTGTTGGCATTTCCCCTGCCGGCGCCTGTCTGCCGTTGGCATTGCCCCTCCTGGAGCCTGCCTGCCTCCGGCATTGCCCCTTCTGGAGCCTGCCTGCCTCCGGCATTGCCCMTKCYGGWGCCTGCTTGCCGCCGGCATTTCCCCCACTGGCACCTGCCTGCGCCAGAATTGCCCCTGCCAGCGCCTGTCTGCAGTCCGACGGCAGTCACCGGCGTTCATCGCAGGCTGCGGCACAGCAGTCAAGTAGCRCTGGCACACCTCCTTGGCCATGGCCACCAGGTCGGTGGCATGTGCCAGGGAGTATCCGGGCTCAGCCACCAGCTCAATGCATGTCTGCAGGAGTCTGTCGYAGACCTGGCTTTTCTGCAGCCAGATGGCCTGGCTGGCTTCGGAGGTGTCTCACAGGGAGAGTAAGTGGCATTCCTGGCTGGTGCCAGAGGCATCTCCCAGACAGCAACAGAGGTGATCCTAGGGAGGGGAGGGTGTCAGACCTATGGCACACAGCCCAGGGCCCTCCAGGAGAGGGTGCCCCCCCCAGTGCTGGCAGCCGAGCCCCCCGGTGCCCGGCTCACCACCAGCTCGACGAGCAGCTCGTATATGTCCTCCCAGCTGTCCATCTGGGCAGCAAAATCAGCTCCTTTGAGGTGCTTCACATGTGACACCAGGCTGGCGACTCAGGCGGGCTGGGGCATGCAGGGAAAGGTGTAAGACCCCCACAGCTCCCAGTCCCCCCCTCCAGGCTCACCTCCCCCCAGTGCTTGCAGGCACCTCCCAGCCCCACTCCCCAGGCCCCCCAGTGCTCACAGCCCCCCACCACACCATTCTCCAGCCCCTGGGAGCCCCCAGCCCCACTCTCCAGCCCCCCCGGGGGCCTGCCGTCCCCCCCCAGCCCCACTCGGGCTCACAGCCTCCCCCAGGCCCACTTCTCTTCCTCCCTAGGGCACACAGGCCCTCCCAGTCCCACTCCCCGGCCGCCCTAGGGGACATAGGTCCCCCCAGCCCCACTCCCCGGCCCCCCTAGGGCACACAGCACCCCCAGCCCCACTCCTCAGTCCCTCCGGCGGTCCGCAGCCCCCCCCAGCCCCACTCCCAGATGCTCACAGCCCTTCCCCGGCCTGGAGCCCCCCCAGTTCCCCTCCGTGGGGCCCGCAGGTCCCCCCCCAGCCCCACTTCTCGGGCCCTCAGGCTCACGCTGCTCCGCTACCGAGGGGTGCAGACCCCGCCGCGCGCCCCATTGAAATATCCTCCGCAGCCAATCAGCGCGCGGCTCCGCCGGGCCGCCCGCGCGGGGCACGCCGGGACTTGTAGTCCTCGCCCCGGGGGTGCGCATGCGCACGGCGCCTCGTGCAGCGGGGATGGCTGTGGAGGGGCCCCCGTGCAATGGTGGTGATTGTGCAGGGACCCCTGTGCGGTGAGGGGCAGGTGCACGGGGACCCTTGTGCCATGGGAGCCGCTGTGCAAGGACCCCTGTGCAATGGCGGCTGTTGTGCAGGGACCCTYGTGCAATGGTGGTGATTGTGCAGGGACTCTTGTGCCATGGGGGGGTGGGTGCACCGGGACCCTTATGTGATGGTGGGGATTGTGCAGGACACTCGTGCGATGGTGGTGGCTGTGCAGGACCCTCGTGTGACAGTGGTGGTTGTGTAGGACCCTCGTGTGACAGTGGTGGTTGTGCAGGACCCTCRTGAAATGGTGGCGGTTATTTTTCTTGGCAGCAGCCTTGAGTTTGGGAGCAAAACAGCCCGTGTCTGATACYGCTGGGGTGTTTTGGCTGCTGCTGAGCGGCCTCAAGGCCGCCTCTGGTTCCCATGTGGCTCCCATGGTGTGCGGGAATCCCCCCTGCAACGGGTGCAGGTGTGCAGGGACCCCCCTGCAATGGATATGGGTGTGCAAGGACCCCCTGCAACAGAGACTGGTGTGCAGGGACCCTCCCGTGCAACAGGTGGGGGTGTGCAAGGACCCCCATGCAATGGGGACTGGTGYGCAAGGGCCCCCGTGCAATGGGTGTGGGTGTGCAGGGACCCCCAGGCAGCGGGGACCGGGGCTGTTTATAAAGAAGTCTGATTCACTGTGTTCTTCTCTCTGCAGAGCCTCGTTCCGCAGGAGCAGCTCCACGCCAGCAGCT
Source organism: Oceanodroma leucorhoa (assembly GCA_030449065.1). Lineage (NCBI taxonomy): Eukaryota > Metazoa > Chordata > Aves > Procellariiformes > Oceanodroma > Oceanodroma leucorhoa. The sequence continues at coordinate 501,829 of JASVER010000154.1, read as the reverse complement.
GAAGGAGCTGAGCCTCAGGCCACAGGAGCTGACCCAACCTGAACGTTCTGATAAAACTAATGCTGCAAACACAGAACTCGCTGAATCCAGCAGATGGTAGCAGGACAAAGAAGAGAAGGACCTAGGAAACAATTCTTGGAACCACAGAAGGGTTTGGGTGGGAAGGGACCTTTAAATCTCATCTAGTCCAACCCCCCTGCTGTGGGCAGGGACATCTTCAACCAGATCAGGTTGCTCAGAGCCCCATCCAGCYTGACCTTGAACATGTCTAGGGATGGGGCATCTACCACCTCTCTGGGCARCCTGCATCAGTGTCTCACCACCCTCAGCGTAAAACACTTCTTCCTAATATCTAGTCTGAGTGCCGGCGGCAGGCAGGCACCGGCTGGGGAAATGCCACTGGGAGGCAGTCGCTGCCAGCGTCCGTCGGCAGYCACCGTCAGCAGTCGCCACCGGGAGTCGTGGTTGGCCGTCACCGCTGGCAGTCACAGTCGGTAGTCACCGCCAGCGTCCGTCAGCAGTTGCCGCCGGTGTCTGCTGGCAGTCACAGTCGGTAGTCACCACCAGTGTCCGTCAGCAGTTGCCGCCGGTGTCTGCTGGCAGTCACAGCCGGCAGTCCGTGCCGGCATCCATCGGCAGTCAAAGCCGGCAGTTGCCGTTGGCAGTCACTGCCGGTGCCCATCAGCAGTCGCCGTCGGCAGTCGCCATTGGCAGTCACCATCAGCAGTCGCCGTCGGTGGTCGCTGCCAGCATCCATCAGCAGTAGCCGCCAGAAGTCGATGCCCGAGTCGTTCGGCAGTCGCCACCGACAGTTGCTGCCGGCACCTGCCAGCGGCATTTGTCGGCAGTCGTTGCTGGTGTCCGTTGGCAATTGCCRCATTTCCCCTGCTCGTGCCTGCCTGCCGGCAGCATTTCCCATGTGCGCCTACCTGCCGGCGGCATTTTCCCTGTTGGTGCCTGCTTGCCAGGGGAATTTCCCTTGACAGCCCCTGCCAGCACCTGCCTGCCACCCACCTGCATATGGGGCTCGTCCTTAGGCGAGGCTTGACCAGCCCCTTTMATTTCTCCTCCTTTCCCTAATTCTGCCTCTCGCTGCCAAAAGCTTTGGCGGTGCTTTGTACCAAAGAGGCTCTGGGCTTTGCAGGGGTATGGGTCACAGACCTCCACAGAGCAGACAGGACAGAAACCAGATAGGAATAAATAAAAGAGTTGCTATTCAAGTCAAAACACGTTTGGGTCGGGCTGAACTGCCCCATGGGACCTGAGGTGTGTGGGGCAGCTGRAGGGGACAGGCAGGCACATGGCAGCACTCTCCTGTCCCCATCCCGGGCAAGGCAGCCGCACTCCCGAAATGCCATCTGTTGCTCAGCCCCACTGCACTGCATGCTCCAGCACCGCTGCTGAGGCCTCATCCTGCCTGGATGCCCAGCCTCAGTGTGCTGCCTGGGCTGCGATGCATAGCCCTGCTCCCGAAAAATGAGGGCAGGGTCCCAAGTGCTTGGTCCCTTGCCTGTCAGGGACAAGAAGACCAAATGTTGCCAGCTCCTTAGGATGCGGCGCAGGACCTCTCCTGGRCTGGTTGTTCCGCAGAGCGCACGGACCTGTGCCAGCGGCACGGCACGATGCTGCTTGATGGCTTGCACCCCAGGGTGGTGGGTCGGTCAGACGACGTGGCCACCTTCGCTCAGCCACCTGGGCCGGTACGTGGCACAGCCTGGCGTGCCCTCGGGCCCCCACGGGGCACCGGGGATGTCACCCAGCTTGGCGCGAATGAGGCCTTGCAACTCCTGGTCTCCCAGCTCGGTCGCTGCGGCGAGGGCCAGGAGGAAGTAGGCTGCTGCATCCTGTTCATCCTAACCGTAAAGGACAGGGCAGGCATTAGGAAGTGGTTTAACTGAAGGTCACAGGGTATAAGGGAGCTGGAGCAGAGCCCAGTGTTTCCAGGCAGAACCCAGTGACACCTGACTTCATTGAAATGGGCCCAATATAGTTGCAGCTAAGTGCCAGCAMCTCTTTCCAAATTGCCTTTCCCCCTTCAAAACCTGGTTGTGCCGGCAGTGTGTGCATTTATTCTAAAGCTGCACGGAGGATGGAGAGTGACAGGATGCAGCCGTCWACATGTGTGGCTGCTCTGCCACCAGATGAGATACTCCACCTCCAGCTCTCCATCAAGACCAGAGTGCTCAACACAGCATCATGAAAGAGGTTTCCTACCTTCAGTTTGTGCAGGGTCAGGTTGCCAAGGTGGCAATACACCTTAGAGTAATACAGGGCCTCTTCAGAGCACTGCAGCAAGGGGGGACGCAAGGCAAGCGTCTTCAGGTAGCAGTCTTCTGCTATCTCATACATATGCAGAAAATAGTAGACTGTAGCCAGGCGGTGGAATGCAACCAGCTCTTGCAATTGGTCTCCTGGAAAAGAGTTGCTGATACAGTCAGCCTGCAGCACGCTCGCAATACATCCCCAGCCCAGCATACTGAGCTGCTCGGGGGTGCATTTGYTCAACAGCCTGGGGGCACGGCTGTCTTCATAAGGAGACACTGGGTTTGAAGATGGTACAGAGAAAACACAGCCATGGGCAGGGCTGCTGATACCAAGGCCGGACAGGTTGTCCAGGGAGTATGTCATTCAACCAGGGGATTTCTTGGGTGCTGGAAAGGGCTATTACAAGACTGGTTCCATCTCAGACATTTATGCTGGCATTTTGTCCATTCAAACTATTTCTGTAATGGRAAGGGATGAGTTTATCAGAAGAGCCAGGGCAGGGAGGAACTGTTCAGTGCTGTGCCTTCATCAGACTTCCCGTCCTCCAGTGYAGCAACAACCCTCCGGTCAGCCGGTCCCACCACTGCCACGGCAGAGCTCTCCCATGTGGCTGTAATGCAGCTTAAAAAGGRAAGTGGCCTTAAGAAGATGTTACCCCTTAGGATGAGAAAAGGTTCATAGGTCTTATGAAAGCAGGAGATCCCCCTYCCATGTGCGCACTGTTCTCACCCAGAAAGGCAACCCCTTCTGCAGGAGCCCGTAACTCCCCGTACCCTGCATCACTCACCGACCCTGATGCTCAGCCTGGCTGCCAGCGTGGCAAACTCCAGCGCCTTCTCGTAGCCCTGCAGCCCGATCTGCAGCTCTGCCAGCTTATTGAACAGCCGTAGCTCTGTCTTAATGGCCTTTAGTTTCCTGGCCAAGGGCACAGCACCTCCCTGAGGAGAGAGAACAGCGAGTCCGGGCTGTGGAGGTATCGGTGCAGCACTGCCCACAGAAGGGTGATAGAGCAGCAGGAGACGGACCAAGCGCTTGGCATGGCAGGCAGACAATGGGGTGGTTGAGTGCTGCAGGTTCAGGTTCTAGCCCCTTCTTTCCCTTGAAAATGAGTTTCATACCCCAGAGCATGGTTCTCAACACCTGAGCCTCATGTCTCTGCYCTTCCTTAGGAGCCTGAAATTCTGACTCTGAGCATGTCCCCAGGAGTGACCAGCTCACACCTAACACTGCCAGGATTTGTAATGTAAGGACCCTGTTCCCACCTCCCAGATGATCTCTGGGGTGAGCTGCAGTCATTGCAAAATATGTCTGTGCTCCAGGCTTCCCCCCTGCAGCAATGTTTGCACTCTGGCACACTCAGAACCACCCCATCCCTCTCCACCCTCCAGCCCTCCAGCCTGGCCATGCAGTGCTGTAGGCAGCCCTGGGGCAAAGCTCCCCACAGCCATCGCCTTGTGGGGACACAAGGACAGAACTGCTCAGAGAGATCAGTACCCTATAAAACTCCACCGCTCGATCTCTGTTTCGGCTGCCATTAAAAAAGGTATCGCCTGCTTTTTCATAAAGATCCATGGCCAAGGAGAAGTTCTCAGATTTCAGAGCAGTGTGAATGGCTGCCTAGAAGGAAAAGGAACTGGAGTGAGACTTGGAAAGAGACATTTGCACATAGACATTAGTGTGATTAAATAAAACCAAGTCATCGTAAACGTGAGCCACAGTGCTCCAGACAGCACGGACACAGGTTGGCCAGGAGGTATGTGGGACCATTGTGCTGCATTTGCAAGTGATGAGTGTAAGGATGGATCCAGGAACCAGATAACCCATCCTTGTGCAAGGTCAGTGTGCCGGACTGATCAGCTGGGATATCCAACGGCATCAGGATTTAGAGTTGGGACAGTGCAGCCAGCAGCTGTCCTGGCCCTGGTCTCTCATTGGTGTGATGGAGCCAACGTGAAGATTGAMAAGGGGAATGGACAGCTTATACAGAGAAAGGGCAGAGCCAGCAGGAGGGAGGGCAGGTATGCTGACTTCTGGGAAGAACAGTTATTTGTGCCAATTATGCACTTGGCCCTGGTGCCACCTTCCAGCCAGAACACGTTCCTTACACCGTGACAAGTGATCATTGTCAGTGACCTTGCCTGGGAAGGGGCCCCTCAGGAACTCAGACATGCCCTGCTGAGATCTGGTGTCAGCTGGCCCTTCTTAATGGGAAGTCACCCCTCCTTTAGCCCCTGCTGAAACCATGAGCCAGGGAGGCAATGATGGTTCATTGCTATGGGCTTCAGATCTCCCTCATGAACACTAGGAAACAGGCTGATGCCAAAGCCATCTATTCATCTCACCCAGGTCACTGAGCAGCCACCCAGTACCAGTAACTCCCTGCCTTTACCAACCTSATTTATGGGCGGGCTGGTGTGGCTGATAGGAAAGGCTTCTCTCCTTGTTCCCACCACCATGTACCTCAGTCACCCAGCCCCAYCAGTTCAGAAATGCTTCTGGGGTAACAGAGTGAGGACCCAAAACATCCTCTACATGTGTCCAGGCTGGTGTTTTGCTGGATACCCCAGCTCAGTGCAACCCCAGCAGACCCAACTAGCCTTCTGCTCTGCTTACTCTGGGGACGTGAAAGGATTTCCCATCTTTTAAGAGAAGCTGCTCCCTGAATGAGGGAGCCCTAAGATTTTATAAGCTGCTCTTCCTCTTCGCAGCTCAGCTGATAAAATAATGCTAGAGATGGAAAGAAGCCAGTAGTCTTCTACTCCAAGAAGTCTCCAATCATTTCCCTGGCACCTTACTCCTTATCTAYGTGATTTTCAATGGGAACCGGTCACCTGGCACCTCCAGCTTCCTTTGGCACTCCTACATCACTTTCTTACTCAATAAATTCACTTACTTTCACCCAAGGATCCTCTAAACCCCGTGTATGGAAGGAAAGATAGGAAATTTAGTGCCAGATAGTGCATGAGTGTAAGGCAACAGCCCCTCCTTCCAGCAGCAGGTTTACACTGCTCATAAGAACTTTCCCTTCCAGCTCTTCCAGCCCCAAAAGGCTCCTACCAAACTACACAGCTGTGATGGGAATGCAGCTAGCCAGGGTGAGAATGGGACTGCTCCAGCCACCTCCTCCATACCTGAAAGTACATTTCCACCAGCTCATCTTCCTGCATAAGATAGTAGAGCCTTCCCGCCTGCAGCCAGGCCTCTGCTGCTTTCACAGTCTCCTCAAGGTCAATGAAGATCCTTAGACTCTGTTTGGTGCAGTCCAGGGACTGTCTCAAAGTCCTGTGATGGTAACAGGCAAAAAGCCATTACAGAGAAATCACAGGACACCCCCAGCCATAGCTGCAAAGCTACCACACCACCTCCCCATTGGCAGTCCTGTCTTCTCCTCCTACAGTTGCCAAAGGTTAGAGGCAAATGGACAGCCACAGCTCTGAGCAACGTGTCCTAGTAAAATCGTGTACATCTCCATGCGTGTATCATCTGGCAACCGTCAACCACTGGGACCCCAGTGCTCAGCACAGCCCCAAGGCAGCCTGCTCCCAAACGGGCTGCTCCCCACCCCTGCTCATTTGCTGATCTGCAAACCCTATTTGTCCCCCTACACTAAGCCCCAAAGTCACTCCTAGCTACACGTGGGAGCAGAGGCAGGGATGCTTGCACCTTGATTTTCCAGACAGCATCTGGCACCCAAAACCACACCTCTGCCTATTGTTTGTCCCCTGGTGCAGCCAAAGAGGCAGATCTGCGGCCACATGTGCAAGACCTTACAGCTCCTTTTCAAGCGCCTGGTCACTAGAAGACAAAGGGACAAGCAGCAGGACGAGCCACGCTGCCTGCAGAAGGCAGCTGTGGCGATGGGAGCGTTGAGCAGTGCCCAGGGCATGTTTGTTTGATTGGTGTCTCGCCTGCTGGCAACAGGGCTCCAGCCGTCCTTCGAGTCCAGGGAATGGGGTGCTTTGTGATCTTAAATAGCACTGTTCACATGACAGGCATCTGCTTCCTAAATTCCTTCCCTCTGAACTCACTGTGACCTAGCATTGGAAGGTTAACATCCAAGTTAATGACAGCCCCTGCCCATTTGTCCTTCTGGGACATGGGAGCTAGCTCTCCATTATTTGACACATTTACCTTCAAAGACTGAAGAAAGTCTCAGGTCTCTTTCTCTCCCCTCCCGCCTAATCTAATCAGTCACCTGCATGTGTCAAGCGGGAGATTGAAAGGTGAGCTGATACGGGGTCTTAAGTACCTCCCCAGGGAAAATATTCCAGCAGAGATAGAAAGGGCAGACACAGCGGCTGGAGGCTGAAGCCAGACTTATTCAAATAACTGATAAGGAACCTATTTTTACTGGTGAATGGAGATTAATCACTGGAATAAGCCTCCAAAGGAAGCAATGAATTCCCCTCTGATCAAGGCTGGATGTCTCTCTGGAAAACTGTTTGGCCAGACCCCAGTTCTGTCCCAGCTAACAGCCCAGCATTTGCCCGGCTGTCACGGCGCTCTGGTTGACATCGAACTATTCCCCTCTCCACCGCACAGCAACAGCTCACAAATCTCAGCAGCTCCCTAACCCGCAGCCTGCCTGCGGGGCAGCTGGAGCTACCACGCGCCTTCCCCACCTCTCTCCAGGGACATCCCAGGAAAGCCACTGCTCTTGCTTTGGGTGAGCAGGGACCCTACTCTAACAGCATCTACACACAGACAGGACTTACTCGGATGTGCCCAAAGCCTGGTAGAGCTGGCTGAGGGTCTGACGGACATTGCCTTCCATCTCTCTGTCCTGGAGCTGTTGTGCCAAAGATACCCAGTGCTCATGGTAGGTAATGCAGGCCTGGAGATTGGGGGACACTTTGCTGTAGAAATGGCAGAGAGACTCAGTGATGTGAAGCTGACCTGCATGGTACARGGAAGGGAAAAGGACAGGTCAAGGGGCTGCATTAGGGACCTGACAGGGTGCTGCACAGAGGCGAACGCTGCCCTGGTCCCCACCAGCAAAGCTGTACTCACTCCTCACGTTATGCCACTTCAGGGCAAAAACCAACGCCAGTTCATAACAGAGTTTGCCATCTTCCATCCTCTGCCTGTTCACCATGGCCTGCGCTAGCCACAGCAGCACCTGCACCAACTCCATCTCCAAGTCTTCGCTGCCCTGGAGCTCAGCGTAGAGCTGAGCTGACTGGAGCAGGTAGAGCTCAGACAGCTGGCTCGCCCCRTGCGAGAGGCTCAGCTGCCCCAGGTTAGCCAGGGCGATAGCCTGGTTCCTCTTGTTCCCAGTCTCCTTGGCTTTGTACAGGGCCCGGAGGTAATTCTCTGCAGCCTTTTGCACCTGCCCTTCTCCTTTGAGGGCAATGGCCAGGAGATTGTGCACGGCTCCCCCCTGAGTCACGCTGTCCGTCCCGTGCAGAGAGCGCAAGAGCTGCCACATGATGTCTGCAGCTGGGCCTGGCTGCTTGTTAAGGAGGTACATCCACCCCAAAGAGAGGGAGGACTCGAAAGCCTCCTCCTCGCCCATCAGTCTGCTGAGGGTTACGGCCGTGGCTGCGTAACAAACTGCCCCGTCCAATACRCCATGCTGGAGGTACATTCTGGACAAGATGGCACACAGCATCCTCTGGATAGGCACAGCTCYGCTCTCGAAGGAGAAATGCAGTGCTTGCTTGAGATAGAAACAAGCCAGTGCTGGGATGCTGCTCCTCTCCAGTTGGCTTCCCAGGAGTTTGGAAGTATTTTGGAGTATGAAACCAGCTCTCCATATGGGTGTCAGTGCCCCCTTGATGCCAGTGGGAACAAACAACCTGGCAGAGGCCAGGGCGATATTTGGCAAGTACTTCTTGTCATACAGGTAGCTCAAGATGGGGGTGGCATCCAGTGGCACAGAACTAGTGTCTGGGCCAAGTAAAGTGGTGGTGAGACGTTGAAGATGCTCGGTAAAGGGCAGCACTTCATCATGTTTGCCCAGCTGTAGGAAGAGCTTGACAATAAGAAAGCAGACCCGTGCTTCCAAGGGAATGTTACCCACAGCTATGGCTTCCCTCAGGACGTACATCATGACTTCCAGCTCATTCTCAGAGCTGAAAGAGCGGCCAGGCAAGCAGACAAGCAAGGCCACTGTTTTTCCCAGCAGGGAGGAGAACTTGTGCTTCATGTTCTGTTTCAAGTAGATGGAGGCAAGGTTCACATGCAATGCAGCCAGCAGAGGCAGGTCCCCAAAATCCCTGTCCAGGATGCTCATGGCTTYCTCAAAGTAGACTCGAGCCTGGGAGAACTTAACCTTTTTGATGCAGAGCTTACCCAAGAGGAAACAGAGCCTGACATGAGCCCAAGCTGAATGAGTCCTCTTGGCCCAGTTCCTGCATGTCTCAAGGTACAAGACTAGTTCATCTTCATCAGAGAAACCATAAAAAGTGGAGTTGAGAAAGGAAAAACTGAGATCATAGAGGCTTTGAAAACTGGGCACATAACTGTCTTGGTTAAGGAAGGTCAATATGGGGTTAAACACATCAGCATCTTCCATGTGTCCAGCATTCAGGTCAATAAAGAACTTGGGATCATCAAAATCATCCAGCTTCTCCAGGAGAACATCTTCCAACATAGCAGGGGCTGATTCACTCCCTGGGCTAGACAGTTCGGAGGTGCTAGTCGTAGCCAAGCCATTTATTTCCTTCCAAGACTGGAGCAGCTGGATATCTTTACAGCCACGGAGAACAGACTCTGGAAGGGACAGGCAAACCATAGTGGGATGTTTCCCCATGTCAAAATTCACCCTCAGAAGTCATTATAAAATCGTCCCCTCTAAATACTCACCTGATGGCACYTTCGGGAACATGGCTGTAGGTTCAAAACCATCTACACAAAGAGACAAACAGAAAACAAAAAGTCCAAAGCCTTGGTCAATGTTAATGTGCAGACACAGTGTTCAAACCTTATAGAGATCTCCTGCTGCTCCGCGAAACTCCAGACCCATATGTGGGAGAGCAGGCTCACTTCTGGCCGCAGACACCACACGCAGCTGCAGTTTCAACCCCCCTGTCTGCTGGGGCTTGGCTCCGTGTAAGACCATGGACAACAGCTTTTAGCTGGTGGTGGGGTGAGCACTGGTAACATTATAGTTACCTGGGAACAAGCAGGTCTTATGTTTCACAGGTAGAGTTCTATCAGCTGTGTCTCCCTTAAGACCCCTGTTGTGTCTATTCAGAGGTTTCAGATATGTGTGTATCTCTGACTCCACCCTGGGTTCATTGCACCTGAGCTGGCTGGTCTGGGAGGTCCCCTGAACCCCAGGGGATCCCAGGCTCARCCCTGCATGGCCGCATTGTGCTTCTAGGCGATCAGAAGCAAGAAACAGAGGCAGAGAAATTAGCTGTGGTCCAAAAGCCACACAGCAAGCATAGAGAAACTGAGAAGAACACCCAGGAACCCTGACCTCCTGGATCCTGCTGTGGGCATGGAGACAATGTCACCTGCCACTTTAGCTGTGCATCCCCCTCAATATACACCCAAAGGTCAGACAGCAGCAGGGGACCTGCTGTAGGCAGGGACCTACAGGCAGGATCAGTCAAGAGCAGCATCTGCCAGGGTGAACCGTAGCTGAGGAGCTGCCCTGGAAGCAGAGAAGACCCCTGCAAACTGCAGTGTGGCAAGGCTCGGCTCTTGATGGTATCTGCACTCTCCGCGACCAGGCTGAGCAGAGGGCCTGGAGGCTGTCTTAACCACTGCAGTKGTCTCCCCTGCAAAGCCCTGAGCAAGGAGCTCTCTAGGCCCTGCCCAGCATCGCTCTCCGTGGGGAGCCATGGGGCTGGGCACGTAAGGAGAGGGGAAACTCACCCAGCCGGTACRCAGAGGTGATGTCAGTGCGTGCCAGGTCACCAAGGAGGGTGGTGAAGTGCTGCTCACCACCATCGCAGGGAATGTGCAGGAGGGGGGATTTTTCTTCTTCGCTCAGAAACACCAAGCCTTTTTCCCTAGGTTGAGGCAGACATCAGGGGAAAACAGTCAGTGTCTCCCCACCCTCTGACACTACATCTGTCCTGTGGGATGGAGATGGGCTTTCCCATCCCTCCTCTTCCTCCCACCAGAAAAGCTCTGCTGCAGATGGATACCAGAGTCTGGACACMTTCCCCATCAGGGCTCTCAGATCCAGCTTCTCTGTGGAGGAACCAACAGGTGCCAGAGGGAGGGACTGATTGGTCTTTTTTTCCTCCAGAAGCAAGCCCTTTCTGAGGCCAGAGCATCATCTGATCTCCTCTCTGTTCTCTGTAGTGTCAGAGAAAAGTGCCTAAGATTTACCTTGAGTAAGCTTGACCCAGGAAAGCCCAACAGACCTAGCAACAGGTTAAGACACCGTCCTCCCACACACACTCTTGGAGGAGAAGCCTTTTTGGATAGGTATTGAACTGGAGCTATGTCTTTAAGCCACCAACAAAGACAACTGCCTAGGTCATCAGAGTGGGGTTGTGTCACTCTMCCTCCACGGATAACTCTTGTCTGTGTCCTTGGGAAGGTGTTTAATACTGCTCAGTGAGGAACTGTGCCAGTGGTCATTCTGCTTTGACATACCACAGAAAGCAAAGGGGCAGAAGAAAGCAAAGCAGGACTTGGCTTMTTTGGCAGTGATCGCTCTCCCCACCCTTGCCAGACTCACAGCCCCTCAGACAAAGCTACAAAGACAAGAACATTTCTAGGTGAAACTGTGAAGCCAACTCGTCTGGTACACAGATGTCCTGGGCTGCCTTAACGTAAAGGCAGGTCTAGCCCAGGGCCAGATCTGTTCCWCTCCAAGAATCACCTGAGGCAAGTGAAATATGATTGCTTTGTGTGGGCAGAGACTCCTGCAGCCTGTTGGCAACAGGGCCTGGCCAAGKCTTCTGGACAGACCTCAAAAGGATCCTCTATGAAGGCCTTGCAAAGCAAATTATCTGCCCTGGACTCTCACATAGCCTTGAGTTTGCACTTGGAGTCTTCCCTTCACTTTCTCCTGAGTTTAAATTAGTCTAGATGGTAGCAGTAAACTTACAGAGGTTCGCAAGCCTCAGGATTTATGTATCGGGTTGGGACAAAGCCGGTGCTCCCACTGCTGAGGGATTTGCCCACAAACCATGGAAGTCCTGGAACGAGGAAGCCAATGACTTCTATGCTGTCTCCTTTGGAGAAACTCAGTTCATCCCATGCTGCTCCTCTGTGGTCCTCTGTGGCTGTGCACCTGCCTTTGACTGGGAAACCAAGGCAAACAAGGGCATTTCAGTGTGAGGYCACTGTTAAAACTTCCTCACTGGAAAAGACTTGGGCAAGCAGAGACCATGATTTCAGCTTGAGAAGGCTGCCTCTCTGCCTCCKAAGATTTATTGTGCTCTCACATCTCTGCAGTTTCTTCTTGAGAAAAGGATTATAATAAAATACACAAGAGGCATGAATAAACAGCACACAGCCAAAGGCTGAAACCTCTAAGAGCTGCAGTATGGAACGTGGCTGGAAACATGGAGCTTCACAGAAGCTGCGCTGTCTCAACTCTCTGCCAAATGTGGAACCTTTAACAGTGCAAATGTCCATCACACTACATGCCAAACGCACACCTGCAATGACCTCCCATGTCCAGCATGCTCTGAGCAGCGTCCATGTCCGGGCAGGAATGGCCTGGGGCTAAAGGGTGAATGGTGGGCACAGGTTTCATGTGCACACTGGTGGGGGCCTAATTATTTAAAACTTCAGTCCTGAAAGAATTAAGGGAGAGATAAAATTGCAGTAGAATAGAAAAATCCAGTGGCAGAAGGATGCCATCAGCAGCCCTCTGTATTCTGTGTTCTTCAGATTGCCCTTCTAAATACATGCAATTTGCAAGCTCTGTTCTCTATTCAAGAGAGTCCAAAGATGCAGTATTCCCTCAGAGCACCTTGCMATGGAGTGTCATTGTCAAAACAAGAGATGGGCCCTTTGCATTTGTGGCCAAACCCTGGTTTGCAAGAGTCATGCCCTTCCCTGGGAAGGGTAGTTGGGTTGCACAGGTATCACTCACCAATCGGCTGAGAGGTTGTCCCACTGATCTCCTGCGAGATGCCAAAACTCACAGGATAATTCTTCAGGAACCACCTGCAAGGCAAAGGGGAACCACACTGGTGCTCTCTGAGCAGTGCTGTCCTCAGGCCACCACCAGGGATGGTCTCACACAAGCAGAATAGATGTTCTGTCCCCTGGGAGTGCCGGAGCTGCTATGGAGCGTGGCCAGCACGGCCAGTCCAGTCATTGCTTGTAATGGTGTTGCTGGGCACAGAGGGCAGTTTGCACCTCACGACTGCAGCCTCACACCACATGGTAAGAGCAGGATAATTTTGCCAGCCGGTGAAGAGGATTTCACCATGGGAGTACAAGAGGAGCTGCGGGTGTCTTTGAGGCTCAGCCAGYGTGAGGTCCCACTTTGACTGGCATTACCTAAGTCTTGGACTATGCTTTTTCTCCCAGTTATTCACCTGTAAATCACAAATAATCTCATGTATGACCTAAATCAATATCATACAAGAATGATATCTGAAGTATGTCCTTGCTCTGTCCCATTAACTGGACCTGAAGTGGTTCCAGTGGTTGTCTTTATGCATAATGTATATCCTCACAAAATTATGTAGCTCCTGCCCATTGCCAGAGGCAGGAGCAGTTTCTCACCCCAGGCTTGGTGCTAGCTCATGCATCAGGATCAGGAAAGAATCTTGGCTTGAGCACTATTAATTGGCCAGTACTTACTGGTAAAATGGGTGACGTATTGGCTCTAGAGCTGTCACAGGCACCAAGCCTCGTTGACCTGTCAGTAAGGACATCCCTTCCCACTTGGACTCCTCTCCGACATTCTTCACATGAATCAGCTCGTTCTTGCAGAGCTGCAGGCCTTCCTCTCCCTCCTGCTCCGGCTGCCAGACACCGGGCACTGCTCTGGAGAAGAAGTTACCTGCAGATAGAAAGAGTCATGCCCAGGTCAATGGCATCAGTGCAAGACATAGCCCAGCACAGGGCTACAACACAGCCCTGCTGAGATGCTTTTGAGGAAGTCCTTACATATGCAGTCCCTTCTCACCTTCCTGGAGTAGCAGACCCGTATATATGGTGGCCAAGCGATCTTCATCCACAGTAACTCTGATCTCTGTGTCCTCCATCAGAGCACAGTTTAGCCAGTACTCCTGGTCAAAGAGAAGCTGCTCCAAGCAGCTGCCCACATACCCTARGAAACCAAGAGGGAAAGCAGTGTTAGTACCCTCCTCCACTGGGCAGGATTAAGTGCTCTTTGGATGTCTCCCAGTCTGCCATCTGCAACCATGCTGTGAGGCAACAGCCTCTAATTCTGTCTCCATCCCCAAAATGCAATAGAGACATTACCCAAAAGGCATCCTCCTGGGTCTCTTTCACTGATCCAGACAGTGGTTTCATAAATCTGTAGATGGACACCAAGGTCTTCTAATTCATATTCTTTATCTGTCCACCCTGTTACGTTACTGGTTTTTTGGTGTCAAAGAATACCTTCTCCAAAAATGCTTCTCACGCTGTCTGTTTAGATCTCCCACACCTTGAAAACATTACCTAAAGTCAGATACRTGGAAAACTTCCAGACTTCTTCTAGGGTTTTGAAGGTGAGGAGGAACCGATCCTCCTGTGCTTGCATACAGACCAGCCTGGCTGACAGCTCCTACACACGGAAGACAAAGCAAGATTAAGGGATGGTCCTGGGACTSTGACAGGGGGTCTCCTTTGTGTGGCAACAACATTAGACCCTGGAATGAGACTAGGCACTAATTCATTAGCATAGTTGATAYCAAAGCCATGCAAATTGCTTGCCTAGGGTTAAGGGGAAGGTGATCCAGCCAGCTGAGTCCTTCAGCCAGGAGGGATGGAGTACCCCCAGTGACAACTCCCCATGGTGCARCAGTGGGAGGGCGAAGAAACTCCATCTCCTCCTCCAAATCTTTCCCCCCGTGGCGCACACCAGAACCACTGTGCTTTTGAAACCCAGACACCTGAACCATACCACGGGAGGGTTAATGTTCAGTCAGGACAGGCACAGCTTCCAAACTGCAGCGCTGAGGCTGAAAGCAGTAATGGTGCCTCAAGGGAGAAGCTCTCCTTTCACTATTCCTGGCACTAGTATGTCTGCACTCTTCCAGGTCTTCTGGGAAGCTCTGCAGGGAGCCCTGAGGGGCCAGGGCGTTAAAAACCAGTGGGGAAGGAGAATTCAGTCCAGGAAATGTCTCTATACCTGTAGCGATTTTTCTATATGAAGCCAAATACTCTGAGAACCCCTGTGCATGTCCAGAGACGCCACCTCCAGTGGGGACCTGAGTCTGGCACACACTTTTGGTGATCCCAGCTCTGTGAAATGCCAGATATTTAGACTCCTCAGGGCTATCTGCATGATCCTTTAGGCAGCTCAGAGCCTCCAATATGAGRCTCCTGACATGAGGCTCAGCTTTGCACCTGCCACTCACCTGTTACCAGTTCATTTCCCCCATCATTCCAGTCCACTACAGAGTCCCCATATGCAGGAACACACCCTGCAGCGACCTTGGAGGAACTTCGCTTTCTCGGCTGGGTTTGGTGTCCCATCACACATCCCATCACACCAGGAGCCTCCCAGCACATGCTCTGCCCTGCCGGGCTGGGGCTCCTACCTTGAACAGGGCACAGGCGTCTCTGTCATCACTCTCCAGGGCCCACAGCTTCTTTCTGGCTGCTTCCTGGAGCTGGGAATTGAGGCACTGGGAGGAGCGGCTCTCAACGGAGAAGAAGAGCGAAATCTCTTGAAAAAGAAATGTGCAGGGTTAAGGGGGAGAAGGAGCTCCATGCCACACAGAGCCGCCTCCGCCACAGCCGCCCTGCAGCCACCCCCACCGGTGCCTCCAGTCCTCACCTGGTTGCGATGCTCAAACAACACAAACCCAGCCCGTCATCCCCCTCCAGCAGCAAAGATGAGAAACTCAAGGGATGACAGGGGGTCGGTTAGCTGCGGTGCCAGGCCTTGCTACACTCAACCACTGGAAATCCGGGTGATACCAAAGGCAGCATCTTACCTGGTGGAAAGCCCTCCCCAACAGCCAGCAGCACCGAGGAGGGGTCCGGTGATCCTTCTGCTGCCTYGGCAGCAGGGTCGCTTGGCTCCGATGCCCCAGCCTTACCTAGCAAGGAGCGGGGACACAGAAGAGCTGCTGTCAAATTTTGTGGCAGAGGTCTATGCTATTCTGCCTAACCGTGCCACCTGAAAGCAAAGCCCATGGGTTGCACTGCAGATCTGGCTGGGGATTGTGTGAATCTGGTATCACCCTAAAATCATGCTCAAGGGTGGAGGCAAGATCCATGGGATAGATATGTCCTAACTACATGATAGCCTTGAGGACTGGCTTCTCTCCCATGCTGGAGTGGCTTTGAAGTGAGGGGACTTTCCCTCCTTGCTCTTGGGACAGACCCTCACTGAGCAGATCTGGTAGAAGGATGACCTCATGACACAGATTTTTTTGGAGGAGACCTCAGAGCRAGAGCACTTCCCCAGTGCAGGAGAGCCAAGGGCTTGCAAAACTCTTTGCTTATCAATTTGACAGTCAGAATGAGATTTTCTCCCCTGCCTGCTCTGGTTGGTACCTGAAATCCAAGCTGCATTCTCTCTGCTTCACACATCATCAACTATTGCCATAAAGGATTCAGGAACTGAAACTTTAGCTGGTAATTATSTTAATGAAGGCTGAGGCACATAAAAATCCAGCTTGCTCTTCCACAGCTGTATTGGCTGTGGATGGATAACAAGATTAAAAACCAATTTTTGTCAGTAATCAGATGGGACTTCTAAGACAAACATGTACCCAGAGATCTGGAGCTGGAACGTGCAACAGCTTTTGTAAGTCACTTCTGTGACCATAACTATATTCTACAGTTCTTTTTACTGAGCCAGCTTTGCTAGTCAAATAAACTGTTATTTGCATGCAGAATTATAATCCTGATTTATAGTTAGCAGYAGAAAAGAATGGCCCAAGGCTGGACGTGTAGTGAATGAGCTTTTCTTTGAAAGAAAAGGCTTTACATTTTTCAACAACTGATTTGAACACACTTAACAAAGGACTTCATCCAGCAACTCCATCCCCTGCCACACATGGGGGAAATGGAGACGCAGAAGYGAAACAAGCCAGAGGCAGAGCTAAACCCAAGCTGGCTCCTGCCTGGGCTGGGCTCGCCAGCCAGTTGCTTCACTCCTCCCTCCCTTCCTCTCCTYCCTGCATCCCGGCAGACCCTGGTGGGCTTCGCTGGGTTCGGCAGGGCCCAGTGGGCAGGGGCTGTGTCCCCCTTCCGCGGGGACAGGTACCTGATGCCATGATCTTTTCCCGCCACCATTTTCCCCGGCGCTCGGCTGCRGTGCGCTGCAGGCGGTCCCAGCGGGGCAGGAGCACGGGCGAGCGGGGGCAGCAGGACTCACACTCTTCACCTGGGGGAGACGGGTGGTGGGGAGAGGCGTTCGGACCCCCGGCAGAATGCTCTCCGCCCGCGGGGTCTCCATATGATGTGCCGAAGGAGGTGGCAGGTCGGACACCGCTCATGCCACCACTGCCAGTGGCGTGACAAAGCATGCTGGTGGATCTCTGCAAAGCCAGGCAGGGGCAAGGGCTCGCTTGGGCGAGAGGAGAAATGGGGTTGCTCTCCGCAGCACTCGCCGATTCAGTGTTTATTTTACTTTGGGCCAGGCTGAGAAAGGGAACTGGGAGCTTTTTTAAGAGACCAATTGAAACTGCTGGTGGGGAGTCGTTCCCAGTCGTGCCAGTGACTCATTTACCTCCCCGGTGCTGAAGCATTTTGTAACAGTGGGCAGGAAGCAGCCCCAGCCCGGAGCCGAGCGCAGGTCCCGGCGCTCAGCGCTGTACTGCTGCCAGCCGGGGCTGAGGCGCTCGCGGCACCCGCTGGCACCGGCTCTCCCTGGGGACACGTGGCCCTGAGCCACCTCCCTTCTCCTGCCCGTTAGCACAGCCCCGTTAGCTCATTTGGGCATGCCGGTATGGGACTCGCGCCTCAGGGGCTGGCAGCACCCCACAGGCTCTGAGAGCCTGGCGATGCTTGGGGTTCTCCTGGGCAGCAGTGGCAGCAGGACAGGGGTGGCAAGGGGGCTCCTGAAAAGCCAACAGCATGGGAATAAACCAACCCCCTGAGTAATCCTCTCCCCTCCCTGGCCAAAATGCCCTGCCTCATTCCCCACGCACCCAGATCTAGTGACACAGCAAGTGCCCAGCAAGAGGAGGGGACACCAGTGGCCATCTTGGGAAGGGCAGGCAAGCAGCCAAAGGGAGCCACTGCTCAGCGCCGGAGTCTCCCCAGCAGCCCCGGCAGCAGGGTGAGCTCTGCAGCCACAGGTCTCACAGCCCCGCTCAGACAGAGCAGGGCTGTGGCATCCCCAGGGACAGCTTACCTGTGCACCCCAGGGACAGGTCCTGGTGCCAGGGGGTCCCCAAGCAGCAGCCCATGTGTCCAGCAACACCGCCAGCCCCGAGCCGGCAGGCTGCTGCTGCGCTGGCAGGGGTGAGCGTGCCGCTCGCTGCCCGGCCGGCACCGCGGCTCGGCCCCAGCCACAATGCACAATGCGCCTTTTGAGCAGGCACCGTCTGCCAGCGAGGCGGGGGCGATGGGCACAGAGTCAGAGAATGGTTTGGGTTAGAATCATAGAATCATAGCAYCATTTAGGTTGGAAAAGACCTTTAAAATCATCGAGTCCAACCGTAGACCTAACACTGCCAAGTCCACCACTAAACCATGTCCCTAAGCACTACATCTGCATGTCTTTTAAATACCTCCAGGGATTGTGACTCCACCACTTCCCTGGGCAGCCTGTTCCAATGCTTGACAACCCTTTCAGTGAAGAAATCTTTCCTAATATCCAATCTAAACCTCACCTGGCACAACCTGAGGCCATTTCCTCTCGTCCTATCGCTTGTTACTTGGGAGAAGAGACCAACACCCGCCTCACTACAGCCTCCTTTCAGGTAGTTGTAGAGAGCAATAAGGTCTCCCCTCAG